>QYTT01085438.1:10083-31392 GCA_006980735.1 Dasypogon diadema | reverse complement strand
TATCCAAAATAGTAAAAGATGTTAGTATACATATGTACGCTGATGGTGTTCAAATCTAATGAAGCACGCCCAGTGGTCTATTTGAAGATTGTATTATTCGTGTTAATGATGACCTTGAGAGAATGAATAAAAAGTCTATCCGTAATAGATTAGCACTCAAACATATTACACCTGAATATCTTCAATATTACTGATATTCCTGCTATTATTCCAAATGGACATGTTTTACCTTGCAAACAATAGTTACAAACCTTGGTATTATCCTTAGTAATAGAATGAAGAAATGTGACCATGTTAAACTAACAGTAGCTAGAGTGCACGCGAGTTTTCGCAAATTACGCCTTTCGGTACATATATTATCGACTGGTATCAATTTAAAATTTGTTGTGGCATTAGTTGTGCCTTACTTTATTTTTGGAAGTGTTGTTTTTCTGAAATTAGACTGTCTATGTACTTGGAAAATTGGGGTGGCATTCAATGATTACATCTGCTTTCTTTTTGAAGATTTGATCATGTCTCGTCTTACAGATGTCCCATTTTTCGATACTCCCTAAGTTTTGATCTTGATTAGAGATTGCTAATCCTTATTTTTAGTATTTTAAATAATGTTAGTCTGCAGAGTTTCTTTTCGATCATCACTCCCTAATCGCAATCTTAATGTATCTTAATGTAATAATTCCTCGATTCAGGAGGTTGGTAATGGAGAGTTCTTTCCCTTTTCAGGAACAGTATTGCTGTGTATATGCAATCTTCTCGTAGCGTCAATGTGTTTAAAAAACTTAATAAGAACTCAGGTGCTATCAACAGACTTAATTTAGTCTTTCTCTCCATTTTGCAGCTTTTCCTTTCTTTCATTCTTATTTATTTATTTATGTTTTAATATTTTTATTTTTGTTATGAATTATGTATTCTAGTTAATTTTAATACCTGAATAAAACAAATCATATATACAGAGTGATTCAGATCACTCAGATACTACTGCTCGGTAGCATACCACGTGATTCCTTGATATAAGCTGATAAAAAAAAATCGTTGCACACACACACCCCCCCCCCTACCGCCCTTCCCTATCGAGTTACAGCCCCCTCAAAGATTTTTCGACTTTGAATGTTCCTTGATGGAAATGATTGCTCATATCTTTTGAACCACCCTATGGATTCCAATTCTTTGTAGTTTATTTGAAAGCCATCATAAGTACCTTCCTTTTGGTACCTCACTTGTTGCTTGGAGATATTATAAAAAGAATCGAAATTTTGGATTCTTTGTCTAGAAATTTGAAAAATAAATCCATTTATTTCAGAAAAATTGTTTCCACGGAATGTAATTTTATTATTGTTTAACAATGCCCCCGCCTTTCTTTCCCAAAAATCCGTAGCCGGCTACCCGCAACGGTTTTCCAACGAAAGTGCATTTACGAAGTACCCGAAAAGATCTAATAGGTATTGTGAGCCCTGCTATTATCTTTTCATAGGTTCTATAAAAACTTACCTACTTTACTTAGATTTCAATAGATACACTAGAATGAAGGAGACGTTTGTAGATCTCCTGTAGACGCGGTTCGTAATATCAGGAGAGAAAGGACTCTCATTATAAAAACTCAAATAAGAAATAAAGAGAAGTGGAAGGTGGCCAGGCAGTTAATTAATTATATAACAGATCGGACAGATATTCTAATTCTTCACGTCCATAGAGAGGAAATATTTATTTTAATTTTTTTGCAATATCTTTGGAGCACCTTTACTCTGTGTTTGAGAAAGTGAAGGAAAACCGGAACCAGATTTACAAATCTGTGTTGGCTTATGGTAAAATTAATTAGTTCTTTTTTATGCTCGTACAATAAATATCCAAACAGAAAAGACTTACAAGATATATTCTGAAGGACTGAGGTCAAACTTTATATTTTTATTAACTTTCTGAAAACTCCCAGATAGTGAAAAGGTCTAAAGAAAAGTGTCTTATGATAAAGTTTCAAATCAATGTGTTAGGAAAAAACAACGAATATATAAATAAATAAATTGATCCAAAATTTCACTTTTAATTTAGTCAAGTAAATTCGCCGGACTGAATTAAGATATTAACACATTTTGTTCAATTTGAACGCAACTAAGTGCCTTCCTTTTTAGTGCAAGTTTAATATGTACTTTTCATTGTTTTAAAGAATGTTTTGGTTTTTGATTTTAAGGAATTTCTTGCATCGCAGTGTACAATCGTGTAATTGTTTCATCAGAAATCTTGCAATGATTCCAACTAATTAGATTTTAAGGTGTTCTGAAGCATGGATTGATTCTTCCATTAAAATTACTAAGCGAAACTAAACGCAATCGTGGGTAGTTATTTGCAATTGATAAAAGGGAAACTAGATTTACTGTGATAGCTATGCAGTATTTCATAACTTTTCTAAATACCACTGAAAAGAATTCTTGACCGACTACAACCGTGAACAATGATGCAATCAACACATTCCGTAGAACGAGAGTGTTACAGGTGGTTGCCCGAAGGCTGGTTTCTAAGAAAACGAGTCACACCGAACGGCACAAACCATGCCCTTAGTTCAGCCAAAGTCCAGGCAAGAAACAACCATGTACAATGAGTCGAATTTCCACACGTAGCTCAGCCATAAAGTTCGTTAACCACAGGTTCAGCAAATATTGCGATGGCTCTAATTACACCTGGAGCACCTTTAATTGAGATCTCTTTCAATGAAACCCTATTCTGTCACAACTCGTTGGTGAACAAAAAACAAGACTAAACCTCGATGGATTATGCATTCTCCGGTATGTTATGCAACTGTGGCTTTAGTAGAGTCTAAGCTCTAAAATGACGCTGATAGCAACCCGAAGGTACTTGTATTACAATCAGGTGAATGAAGAAAGTCAAGTCGGGGGGCAGGTAAAGTAAAAGATTTGATGAATCTAGAGAAGTTACGTGCACTTTAAGTTTTACACTAGCAATTAAGACCTGTGCGATAGAAAACAAAAGCGCCAACTTCTTTTGCTGTAAGAAGGAAACTTAACAACGATATCAGCTGTTGAGCCTGCGCTAAATCTCGCTGATCCAACACAAGCCAACCCCGTGAGATGGCTTGGATAAATGTAGCCGGACAAGTTTTCACTGTTTTCCAGGCAAATCTAATGGTGTAGCGTGTGCCTACATGTTGTGCCGTTGAATTTGTGGGAAATTGACAACAACAAAAACAACAGCAGCAGCGACAGAAACAACGTTAGCGTGGTAAAAGAGAACTCTAACGAGAAATAAACGAAAAACCCCGAGAAAGTTTCCAGACATGTTTGCTCCAGTTTCAGCCACTTGGTGTGTATGGAAAAATTCAAAATGAACAAGGCAAACAGGTGGTTAGTTGCGGTATTCAACGTGAACGACAAACTATGCAAGTAAGATGATGACGACGACGCGAACGACAGCGACCACGACTACTGACTTATGAAAGTAAAAGTCTTTTACGAATCGAGTTCTATTGAAATGTTAACTTCGTGAAAAACTTATGGGTCGTGGTGATATATTGACAATAAAACATTTCATTTGAGGAAACAATAAAAATTAGTAAGGCCTTGATGTTTGAGTCAGTTTAGGGTTATAGGATTTTGAACAATTAAAGAACTTAAACTGAGTTACAGAACACTGCGGACACCTACAAAAATCAGGACTTATTTCCAAAATTGGGTCATTCCACGAAGAATCGACCTAGAGGTCCTGAATTTGCATATTGATCAAGATTTATGAGAATAGTAATTGTGTGGTTTTCTTTTAATCTTAACCTCCCACTTTTTGAAATATGTGAAAATAAAATTTTGAAAAATTATGAAATTTCTGTATTTACAGAAGGGTTGAAAAATTCATAATTTTGGTTCCACTTATCGTCCAGCAATAAATGAGGTATCAAATTAAAGGAAAGGCTGCATATAATGCGAAAAAATAAAAAATTTGTGGGAGAACAACTTCCCAGGGTTAGTAAGAGGTAAATGCTTATCTTTGATTTTCTTGAATTATATATTTTTATTGAACCATTAAACAAATATAGTAAAAATTTCAATGTGGTACTCCAACGGATATGGGCGGATTGAAAAGATATAGAAGGACTCTGAAATTTTTTCTTACTAAACTGCAATTTTTTTCTTATTTCAATATACTTAAAATGACAATATTTCGTCGGCCGAATATAAAACTAGCTTAACTCCATTTAATTTAGACTATTTCTGCACTCAAGAGACGATTCCTCTTTTACTGTGACACGTGTACAAGTTCAATATTTTTATTGATGTATATATATATATATATATATGTGGGATTCCGCAGATATATATATATATATGTGGGATTCCGCAGATGCCTCACAATGTCCACCGGGTAATGCCAATGAAACACAGACTAACTTTTCCGCGAGAAGGTACCGGAAAGCACCATCCACATAGGTCAGGATCAAGCAGCAGTCAGGGGATAAGACGACAGAACGGCGGAAAGACGAGCAAGTAGCGGAACACTGCGATTGACGGAGACAGAGACGGAAGTTTTTAAAAATAATTTCGAAAATAAAGGCTGAAATGTGAAAAAAATATTCAGTCGTCTTTTATTAAATACCCTTCAAATCAAATCCCACATATATATATATGGGACGATCCGCGTCAACCGGATCAGAGCTACGACCAATATTATAAGTAACCAAAAAAATCGACCAAGGGTTCATTTTAAAGCTTAGAGCATCAACTTTCAAATGCCGAGTGCGCCTTTGAAAAATCCAATATGGTGGCTCCAATATGGCGGCCGGAAGGCGGAGAAAAATCGAGTGTCCAGCAAAAATAACTTGTAAAAATAAAAGTTCGCAACCGATCGGGTGGTTTTTTGGCTCAAACTGTAGCTGATAGACGCCTCTAAAAAGTTGGTGTGGTAGATTGACAAAATGAAAAATGGCGGACCCAATATGGCAGTCGAAAATTCAATATGGTGTCGAATTTTTCAAAATCAACCGATTTTTTAATCAATTTTCCTCTACAATCCGGTACAGTACTTTTTTTAGTTACCACAAACAAATTTCGGTCAGATTTTAAAAAAAACATGGTAGATAACATATTGACTGTATGGAACCCAATCCACGCGAGTTCAACTCGGACTTGTCCGGTTTTTTTTTGACTAAATCCTCTCTCAAATTATCTTACAATGAAATAATTTCCATTTATGTACTAGAAAAGCATTATTTTTGTTTGATAAAGTCAGTCTAGGTTTCGAAAAGAGATTTAATAGCAATATTAACTATTTAAAGAAATCTCACATTCACAACAGGGCCGTATTTATCAAGTAATATTAGACTACTTGTGTTGACTTTGATATTTTTGAGAACTAGCACTAAAATTTCTTTTTTCAAACTTTCTAACAACGATCCTGCCTTTTTGTAGATTACAATTTTGCACAGTTCACATTCTGCCTTGTTAACTTCATCCTCAAAGGATGAAAAATGTAGCCATAACGAACTCCTTTTCCTGATTGTGGTATCGTTCTAAAATTACCAACTTCAACAAAACAAATGCAACCCTTTTTTTCTTTTCTGTTGGAGCTTCATTTTTGCCTTACGATTTTAATGACATTTGAATTTAACACTGATTGCACATTAGATTGCGTTCGGTAATTGCTCAAAGCTCACCGCGATGTACCTTGTCGCGCTAGTTCTTATTAAGACCGCTATTAGGTTTTTGCAAAGACGTTCAGAATGCACCTGGTAATTATAGATCTTTGAAGTAACTAAATAGGTACCTAGAAAAAGAGTGAGTAATTAGGTACTTTAGCTAGTTAGTTAGTTACTTTTCACCCATCAGTATGGATTAGCTCAAGCTTAATAAAATACGCGGTTGAATAAAAGAGACAACTATTAAATTTAAGTTCAGGATTGATAAATACGTCTCTAAAAAAGACTTAAGACGGAACTGACGAAATTGATAAAGTAGAAAAAACGATGTCTCAAAAACGTATGTTGCTAAATCGTTTCAAAACTAAAGATTAATAGACGGAGAAACCTATGATAAATTTTTTTTTGTTTTTATTGTTTTATTTCTTGTGCACATGATTTGTCGTTGAAATAAGACTTCCGTAACGATCATTAGTAGAGATGAAAAAGGTTGCGTATCGTGAGAAAAAACCTAATTGGAAATAGTTTTAGTGATCTAATGACACCATTAAGTGCAACTTGTACATGATCAAAAATTACTGTGATTGCAAAAAATGTTTTAAGTTAGAATTAATTAGAAAATTTGCATTTATTGATGAAAGATAACTCTTCTCTCTCTTCAGAGACTGATGGGTAAGTTGATTTAATACAAATTGAGTCCGTAGTTGTTGTGTCTGTTGAATAAAGTTTATTCTGTTGCGATAAATTATTTCTGCAAAACAGAAATAGCTTACCAAAAATAATTTATTGGCATTTGCTGCCAGCAGGGCAAGCAATTAGTACTTCCTATCTAACAGGTACTATCATTAAAATATGTAATACATTCAAAAGAAACCAGCGTATCTTATGCATGGCCTAGTCGAGACCATGATTCGTCTTATCTATAACTACATATCCATATATATATATGCAGAAGGAGTCACATTAATGCGTAATCTCTACTATTTCATTAAGAAACGTTGAAATAGTTAGAAACCATTAGGTAATATTATCGCTAAAAGTTCCCACAAATATCGCTACCAACTCTGTGAACAAAAACGGGATCAATGTTCAATTTTGAGATTAATTTTCTGCAAAATTGCTTTGGAATCAAAGGAATTTCTCCATAGAGAATTTCGATATTCTGAATACTTGACAAATTGGTTTCGCCAATCTTTTCAATTGGTTTCCCAGTCATTAAAAAATGAACTGAAAGACAACCCAATTATTGCCCTCAGGTGGAGTATGTGGTCCAAAACGAGGCAAGAAAATTGATTTTCTTAATTTTTACGATTTTTTGACGGCGTTGAACTATCATCGATCTCCGTATAAGGCTGAAAGTTGCCTGCCTGTTTTACAACATGATCATTGAGTTAGAGGCAGCATCTGTGCCGTGCCGCTCGTTTTCTTAAATGGTAAGGGAAAATCCAATTCAGAAAAGCTTAAACCTTCATGAAAATGTCACTGTTAAAAGAAATCAACGATCTTTGTTAGCAATCACTATGTGGAATGAACCATAAAGAAACCGATGCCGTCCAGTAGTGGTACGTCACACCCACGTTCAACTGGGTCCCCATTGCATGTTTATAGTTTTCCGATGGTAATATGCATCTAGATAGAAGAATGCAATATGAGGGGGATAAGATGTCAACTTCACAAACGTCTACAATACCAAAGCGTTCTGCATTCATGTTGCATACCATGATTGAAATTTAATGGTAAATTTAAAGGCTTTCAAGAGGATCCACGTCTTAAGTATTCTACTGGTTGCAGTTGCAAATTAGATTAGACAGCAATTGTAATTTGCAAGTCCAGATATGATATAAGTTAGGACGGCATGTGGTGTAAACATTGACTTAAAGATTTTGCCACTTACGATTGTTAAGAAACGTCGGCATGACTAGCTGTGAAATGGATCTTAATAGCCATGACACTACTTGACAATAGCGTTGTGAAGATACAAAGAACCCTTGGAAATCTCTTTGCTAGATAGAATGAATAATGGGAACAAATTGCAGTAACCATTATTTTGCTATTTAGGGGAATTCAAACGATCTGCTTTTGTAGAAATGTTGTAGATGAGATTAACGAATGTATGCAAATCTTTAATTATTTATTCACGAAAATCTCAAATCTATCTTTTATTATTAAAACTGATAGAAATACTTTTTAAAGAAAACCCTAGGAAGCACATTTTCATACTTTATCTGAATACCGAAAATATTTAAAAATACCTTTACTGAAGACAGTACCATCTCTCTGAACTCTTTGAAATCTGAACTCACTTTGAAAGATTGTGCAACATCTATATCGCTTTTAATGTGCTTTATGTAAGAGTTTTGATTGAAATCCAAAAAAATAAGGCCATGATCCTTCTCTTCCATTCCATTATTAATATTATGAGTAAACTTCTAAATCTTTTAATGTTTTGCTAAAGAATTTTTACGCTTGTATTTGTGGACTAAAGCTATTTGAGATTTTTATTTCTTTAACAGCGTAAATTGTCAAAATCCTTTAAGTAGAGAATATTAGATTACCTGTTGTGGTAATTTAGGATCTGCCCGGCGAATCCAAGTGTTTGTCCTTGTCCTCGTCTCGTTTTCACAATAAGTTATATCATATTGGGGTAAGTTTGAGCGAATGTATACTGAACGAATGTATTTCCTTTATATACCTATAACAATTTACTCTTGATTGATATACTCGAGATTTTTTATCAAGCAAAGTAAACGAAGACTAGTTCGTCATTTACACAATTAGTGCCATTGGTGTCAAGTGCCATTAAATACTCTTGAGCTTAAGTTGCTGCCGTTTTAACAATCCGACAATAAGAGTTTTTAAGTGCATCTTCACGACTCATAAAATCAAAATAATGCAGATAATTTGCCCAGTTGCACGTCTTTAGATAAATTAAAATCTTATCCGGTTTGATGCTGAATATCCGGGAAATTAGCCAATCAAATGGCCCATGTCTTTCATCAGAGTAAAGCCTGCAAATGAAAAAGTTATAACCGGTACGCATGTGTGAGACTTTGAGATAGCAATTTGAATGTTACATAGGCGTCTTTATAACTAATAGGATAACTGGATATAGTACACGAAATAGCCCCGAGGAGTATTCATCAGCTTTTCAATCTACCAAACAACTCCAGTGAGTTGAAACTAGCTCTCAAGCGTGTACTCCACCCAAGAAGTTTTGAAGTTAACTTAGCAAAATTTGCTCTATGCCATGAAAATTACTCTACATAGGACTTATCCATCTGACCCGACTGCTCAGGCAGGGTATTATATTTTCGAGGGGTTGAGTGATATTTCAATACGAGCGGCTCTTAGATGAGGTAATTTTAATCAGTGAACAATGTTGCCAGATGTGAAGTCTATACTTCATTTTTTCAGGTTTTCTTTAAGCAAAAAGTATGAAGTAAGTACATAATGGAACTCCATGAAAATGAAGTATTTTTCATATACCGCTCATAGTGAAGTTTTTGTTAAAACAAAGACCTTGATTACTTAATTCTCACGAAACTTTTGGGAAATTTTGCGCTAGCAAGACCATGCATGATTTGTGAAATCATGCAAAGCAAATCTTAAATATATAAAAAAGCTCTTTACCATTTTACTAATGCCCTAATACTAAAAAGTGAGTTCTATCATAATTACTCTATTCTATTCTAATACAAGTTCCTCATCAAGTAATTAATTATAGAAGGTTTAAAGATTTTATAGGCACATAAGTGTAAACTTCTGAACCTCAGAAGGTAGTGTGTTCCGTAGTCTAGCAGCTTGGCAAAAAATGATCGCTCACCTGTCAATGTTATGAATCTGGGTAAACATTATGTCATTATGTTTTCGTGATTCCAGAAAATAGACGCTTGACTTCAAGTACTCTTGGGTGTCCGTATATATAACTTTATGTAGGAAACATAGAAGATTTAAGTTTAGGTAAAACTGCATAGAGCACGCTGACAATTCAGATGCATCCTTCCCCGGAGAAAGCTGGATATAAATTCAACACAAGATAAGGCAATCGTGAAACCAGAAAACCGATTGCACCCTTATCTAAAGTATTTCTTAGATCAATACACAGAGACAGAAGAAATAGAGAGGGCATGCTTGCTTGCAAGATGGTACAAATTTCTAGATAACCTTAGAAGTGCTTCATAAACTTCCCAAGTGTTTCTTGGGTCATCCCACTGCAATTTTTGCTTAACAAATTTGTATGTGCAACAATTATATGCGTTTAAAACAAAATATTTCTTCGTCTTTAAAAACCTAAAATTAATTGCTTAAATATCCCACCTGACAACGCCGGCAAAAGACAAACGTATATTTGGTTTACATCTGTCTATTTTCGACATGTCATGTGCGAAACTGATGATAGAAACAGGCGCCAATTTTAAAATATGATTCAATTTTCGGATTTTTTGTTATGTAGAGTATGATAAAAAAAGTAGGGTTGAATGGATGGAACGTAAATTTGGCCGTTAGAACATTTACTTTTTTAAATATAGATACTTGGATTTACTTAGCATTGAACAATATCTAGGATTCGGTTACAGTTCAGTTTGATTTTAAAGATCGAAAGAGATGAATACATCGACCTCAAAAATTTGTGCCGTTTTCTTGAGGACAACTTGTATGTGACACCCCCTCCATATATTCACCTCAGTGGGTCAATAGAGAGAGTTTAAATAACGCCTTCTTTCACGACACTACTTTTTGGGAGTGGTAATTCTTTCAGCATTTTTTCAAGCTCTTGAAAGGATGATGTGGTAATAATGTGATTGAAAATGTATGTAATGTACGGTAAGATAATTGGAAGAATAAATTTCAACAATTTAGGAGGGATTTCATCAGAGCTATTTTGTCTGAACTGTTATTATTTTGCTTTGCATATAAGAGAGAATACTTTAAATGAAGGATTTTTAATGTGAAATTGAAGTTTTTCCCAACGAGAGTAATACAGGTACTCCTCGAGTTACACGGCACTTAAGTTACACGATTTGGGAGTTACATGAAAAGAAATTGCGGTTTTAAACCATTTTTTATTATAAAGATCAAAATAATAATAGAGATCCGTACATTTTTCTCTACAAAATTTCCCACAAAGTTTCATTACCAAAAATTTACTGAACGAGTTTAATCTTTGAACTCGATTGAAAAATTCGCTCATGAAGCTAAATCTTCTTCGTTTTCTATAGAATTTTCTACTTCTGCAAATATTGTCTTCTGTTATAAAAAATTAATATGTATTTGAAATTCTAATTCAAGCCTTAAATCAGATTTTTTGGTTTTTCAAAAATTTGTCACCGGTATCTGGTTAGAGTACCATACTGACGGGCCCAAATCTAATTGTGGGGCGAAACACCTCCCAAAAAAACGTTTTTGTATCATTCTGGATTTGAACCAAATCCATCCAAAATCAAATTTCAGTTTGTAGAAGTAGAGGTCTAGAAAAATTTCCACGCCGGTGGTCGAGCAGGTTGAGACACATGTTTACAGATTTTCTTCTTTGCGGACGCAGGTTCGATTCCTGCAAAGGGCGTGATGATTTATCTGGGTACCCGTGATTGAAACAATTCTATTGATGATAATTGTAGTGGCAAAGCTACTGCGATGTTGCACAGTAAAAAATCGTTACTTCACTACATTTATTTCCAATCTACTACATTCTTTTCACCGATTTGCTACACTTTTTCCCTTCGCAAGTCCCAATACAATCTAGCAAAATGTAAAAGGACCATTTTTTCTTTAGTTGGCGGATTTGATACGCTTAACAGATCTGGCAAGTTCAACGATTGCGTAGGATTTGATCCCATCGATTTCCGGATGAAATTGAGATTTGTTCCGATAGAATTTAGATTATTCCGGGTAGAATTTGGATTTGTCCCAATAGAATTGAGTTTTGTCCGGAATGAATTGAGAATTAGTCGAATCGAATTGTTTTGACTGATTCCCAAGTCATTACGGACAAACCTTAATTCTATCGGGACAAGTCCAAATTCTATCGGAAAAAATCCCAATTCTGTCGGGACAAAACTCAATTCCATCGGTACAAATCTCAATTTCATTCGGATATTTCTAAAAAATTTTGGACATTTCGCAATTACATTTGGGATTTTTTCAATTTAATTTGAAAATGCTATATAAAGCACTGCATTCCTAAAAGAGAGAATTTTATTCAGAAAAATTACACTTTGCTTTTTCTTGCGATTTAGCTTCAGCATAAGCACGGAAGATACAAAATACAAAGTGATACCTCTAAAAATTCCTTTCACACAAAAAGATGAAAATGCACTAAACGTCTCAAAATTGGGGTCAATTAAAAATTTATGGATCGCAGTAAAAAGATGGGTACATCTGGACACTTTTTTACGTAAAAAACCTCGTAAAAGCCAAAAGTAGTGTAAAAAATCGTATAAAATAAAGGGATCGCGCAAAAAAGGATCGCGTAAAAGTGAATCGTGCAGGGAAAATTATTTCTTAGTTTTTTCTTTCAGAATTCTTGGTAGCGAGTATGTATGTATATAACTGGTATTGGTACATATATAAGATTGTTAAGCAGACTGAGCTGAAAAATTGCGTAAAACAAAGAAGTTGCGTAAAACGAAGGATCGTGTAAGATCAACCACGTAAAAGCAAAAAAATCGTGTAAATAAAAAAACGCGTAGGAAGAGGTACCAATTGATTGTGACAAGTACCTCAATTATAGTTATTGATACATTCGGAACCACAACATCCGGTACAATGACTTACATATACCGCTATCGTAATCTACAACGATTCCTCCCTTGGTGGATATAAAAAAGATTTTATCACCTAAATTAGAGTCCTGTAGATAAACAAACACTCTCTTCTGCGCGTACCTCGAAAAAGTATCAAAAAAGTGTTCCAAAAGTTAGATATTAGTTAGACATAAAATTCTATCGGAAAGTTATAAAGAATCAAAGTTTCACTGCTCCTAAATAATTGTCGTCCTTCAACAATTGTTGGCTTTGAACGTATTTTGCGGGTTCCATACAATTTCACAAATTAGTAATTTACATTTAATTGGAAAATCATTGGTATACTGTATATTGCATTATATAAAAATTACCTTAAATATGTGATTGGTACCTTATAACCTTATTCGAATATCTATTTAAATCAATGACATTTCAATTACCCATAAAAACGTTAAAGATACGCGCTTAGATTTTAGAAAGTGCAATATTGAAATGAGTTCTTGTTTTGCGAAAAAAAGGAATCCATTCTAAAAATAAAATGCAAAAACTGCAAAAGTTCAAAAAAGCGCACTCCACCTTCCTCACCAACCGTACACATATCGCATAAGTGCACGTTCCGTTCAGTTCCTTATAAGCGGAATGGAGACTGGACTGCAATAAAGTTATAATTGAAACTGGAAAACAAACCCAACAAAGGCCAGTAAATGTTTGGGTGGAGCCTTTCATGACTTGCCGTATATTAAATTGCTCCCATTTCAGATAATTCAATTCATGAAGACCGCGTAGGAAACCTGCGAGTAATAGAGCGTTGAATAGTAAAATTGCGCCTATTTCTAAAGCGGTAATAGGAGTATTATGCAAGGTAAAATTGACGGCATAGCTTGCACGATGACTAACAATCTTGGGGCTATTCATTCTGAAGCAAATGCTTCGTGCCATACCATTCTGCAGTGACCTTTGCCTGGCATGCACATGGCTCCCATGTCAAAAATTTTGTAAAGAACTGAGCCACCAGGGCTTTAAATAATATTTCCGTGGGTCTTTTCTGGATCGATCAGAAAGAGAGTGCTTAGGAAATCTTTTGCACAATGAACCTTTTTCGTGTGTACAAGAAGTTTATTGACAGAAAATTGAGGGGTATCAACCGCAGGAAGGTCAATGTTACAGAGTTTAGTAATCCAATGAATGCCTACTGGGCACATGATTATATCTTTGCGAAATTTCTTTTGGTATTTTGGACCCCTTTCAAGTTCTTTTAGCTTTTGGAAACTTACAGGTTTTGTTGATGCCATTGTTATACACTTAGCGAATAATTTTTTTTTATGATAGCGTAAACTGATAGGTCATTCTGTTCATTTAAACCATTTCGTCACAGCTTTGGTTAAGGATTTTTTAAATGTTCACAAATTATTGCAAGCTGTTGAGTTTTTTGTACCTAAGAGGTGATTTGTACAAATTTTTGAAGATATTGGAAGCATTTTACAAAAAATGAAATTCGATACAATTAGTAGTTACAAAGTGTTCTGTAACTCTTAAAAATTCTTTGTTGTTGTATCAAGTATTTTTATAAAAAACTCACAAATTTCATATATATATATATTTATATTTTATAATCCAGTAGAGCGGAATATTAAAAAAATTATTAACAAGCTGGGTATTTGCGTTGACCTTTATTTTTGTGTTTTAAACTAAAGTTTAAAGTCCCCATCCTGCAAAAAGGGGTTGAAATTCAGTTTTTCGCAATTAGCTTGGAAACTCTCAATATTTCGAGGAAGAACGTTATTTTGTTATGTCATTGTTGTTAATATTGATATTATTTATTATTGATATAGTCGTTGATCTAGAAAATAACTTTGATGAAATTACTCTGCCTCTTTCTCAACTTCTAAAGTTTTATCTACATCAATTTTCCCAGGGGTTTCCTCAATGTCTTTTCCTTCTACTTTGGATTCTTCCGCTTTTGTATTAGGAAAGATATGGGATATATGTCATGGTAAGTATCGACGTTATTCTTTGCCACTTCAGCTTTTATATTTAGAAAACATTGTCCATTGGCATTGACAATATGGCAATGTTTGTCTACTGTAAAATAGTAAAGAATTATTTTTCTGCAACTACAGCTCGCACTACAGCCTTTAGAACGATTATAAAAAATGGTATTGAGTAATAAATCAGAAATAGGCAGTAATGGGACATTTTTCCCTTCATACGTCCAAAATCCAATGATAATGTGAAAATAGTGGACAAGTTAAAACTTATTAGGAGTATAATAAAATTTTATTCAAAACAACATGTTCAAAATTCAGTCATTATAAAAACCAGGCAAATAACTAAAAATTTAAAGAAATTAAAATTTTTGATTTTTAGCAATCAGTGCTTTGTAAATAAAATTTTTTTTTGAAGACAGAAATTTTATTGAAGAAGCACTAACATACTGATTTCGTTAGATTCGAGAGAACTTTGCCGATCGAACAGTTTTTCACTAGCTGAAGAAGAGCATCTTTCAGAAGGCAGTTACATAGCCAGAACTGAAAGATATCTAAGCGCCAGTTTTGTTAAATCCTCAAATTCATTGCCCTTGAATTAGAATTTTGAAAGTTTATGGATTATTAAAACATTGTTTTATAGTTATTTTTTTATATTTTTGAAGTTTTTGTCATATTTTTTATACAAAAGACAAAAACCCTTGATCTTCAGCCCTAGCTCGCTTTTCTAACCCACCATTAATATTTTCTTCTCCTGGATGTGTTGCAACTTACAAGAAAACCTCACTAGCAAATTATTTATTCGGTACGTAAATTTTCTACAATTCTGAATGCTTTCTTCTTTCTTGGTTAATATAGAATTTTTTTTAATTAAACGGATCAAGAATAGAATATTTTTAATTGATATTAATATTATGTCACAAGATAAAATTCCCTTTTCTAACTTCTAACTTCTAATTTTACGAAAATCCTCCCGATTACTCTCACAAAGTTAGATACAAAGAAAGCTCAGTGTTCCCACCGATCACGTTTTTTATATAAAGCTTTTTAGACTGTGCAGAAATTTTTGTGATTTCCGCAATTTTGCCTTTTTTCGTTTAAAGGAACTTTTCGTGAGATAGAGCTATACCCCTGCGGCTATATTCAAATCCAATTCAAATCATTTTGGGGTTGCATTCCTGGGTAACTCAGTTAAATTGGACTGAAGCGGAAATGAATTGCTATGAACTCAAAATAGATTCGAATTGACTTTAAAGGCTCTATTAAATCAAAAAAGAGAAATGCCCATTTATCGTGACGTCACAATGTCTAATTTGTATGGGAAATGATTGAAAAATGGTGTTTGGTGTTGCCGCCGAGAAGTATGAAATACATGAATACATTGGGACTTTTTCTCAATTCCTTTATTATTTTAACTATTTATTTCAGTTCATGCAGTCAATTACAATTTCTCTGTGTGTAGTTAACTAGGTAAATATTGATTTTTCCAAAAATAATTTAACAAAGAGTATTTCTTCTGTTGAAAAATACATTTTCATCAGTCAACTGCAATTTTTACCCGTGTACCTAACGAATTTAGAGGACAATTTTTCAAATATTTGAATTGAAATCTGTGTAGAAGGAGTACTTTCAGTTAAATATTTTCGTTATTTCCAAAAGACATCTTCATTTACATAGTTAACTACACGCATAGAAATAGCAGACGACTGCAGAAACTGAATTATCCAACAGACCCATAATCTTCAAAAAATATCATAATCGACATAGTTAACTACGCGTGTAGTCGACTTCAACCTGACTGCAGAATAGGCATTTTTGAACAGGCCCTATACGTTAAATACACGCCTAAGAAACTGCAGAAACTGCAATTTTGAACAGGGCCTATGTCATACATGATATATATGTACGATGTTGACTTATATTTAGAAAACTTTGTGCAGTTTTTATTTATACACTAAATTTCCTTCTTGTTATGTATACCAAAGTGGTAACATCAAATTCCTGAACACTCTTAGGGGAGAATGCGATTTAAAATTAATTTGAAAAGAACTCATTCATGAAGCATGATAACAAACATAGATTACACATTTATTACGTAAGTGAATTCCGTGTAAATATTTTTCACGTCAAATATTTTTTTACAATTAAATATATATTATACCCAAAGTGTCAATTCAGAAAACATTTCTTATATACATAAGGAGTTTTCTCCTGAAAGCCTTATTTACGTGTATGTAACAAACCTAAAACTGTGGAGAAAATCTATTTTACACAGTCCAAAAAACTTTTAAAAATTATTTTCAGGTTCTCAGATATTACATAACACATGTTGCTGACAACAAAAAAGAAAAAGTTATGCAATAAAGGTTTAAGATTTTACTCCAGAGGGCGGAATAAGTGGCGGTTTAGTTTACCGCGAAGCTGTCATATTATAATATAATAATATTACATACATATTACACAAAAATAATACAGTATAAAGTACGAGTAACTTTTACCTTCTAAAACCAATCACTGGAAACGTTGCCGCTGGCTGGTGATGAAAGGGACACTTTTGTGAAAATAATAAAAGTAATAAGGGATTTTTGTGCAGATGCGCAGAGGTTTCCTAGCTCTTCTCTTCACTTTCTGCCGCTATCAGTTCCCAGTGCGTTTCACCTACGCAATTAGTTGATTACTAACAAGTCTTAAGAGCAAACATTTGACAGAGTAGGACTTTTCTCTCTTGAGCCGTACTTTTTACATGTTCAACTGCCCACCGCTGTGTGCCGAGCAGTTTCTGTCGATGCGCTTCGGATTCAATATATCATTCTTTTTCTTATCTTTTCCCCTAATGCGAGAAGATCAGGCCTATGGTGAGAATATCTCTCGATAATCACAAAGCTGCGCCGCAGATGCTGAAGAAATGGCCGTTCTTTTCACTGCTTAATTCACTTCTAATCTTTCCTAACTTCATCTTCATTTTCCCTTGCCTTTGGTGCAATTGCACAGGGGATCTGACTAGTATAAGTTAATTGGTAAGATTTACTTTTTAATGTAATTTCTTTAGCCAACCTTTCCTTAGCAAACTGCTTCAAACCGGAATGAATAATAGGTATTACTATTATAAAAACTCATTTGGACTATGGGTAAATCTTCAGTTTAAAATTTATATGTAATTTATTCGAAAAATAAATAAAAGGTGTGGGCCAAACTCGTATGCCCAGCCGAGCCCAAAGAAAAGTATTGTACTTAACACTCTTTATATTTGTAAATATTTTTAAAATTCTTTTCGACAGTAAAATTATTTGTATGAGCCTTATAGTCACATGTACTACAGTGGGGTATATATTTTCTTTCAGCCGTAATTCAACCTATATCTTTGAAATAGTTGATTCAACAGAACAAGCTCAAATAGTGACAGTTTTCGAAATAATTGCGAAAAATCGAATTTTGCCCCTTTTCCCCCGCTATAAAAGTTTTTGCGGGGACACTATTGATGGAGACTTTCGAAATTTTTTATTTTATGAGTCAGAAAATTTCATATAATCTCTTTTTGCCTGAATTTATTATCTTTCTCCGGGTTCGACCATAAACACGGTGGCAAGACACTCTCTGTTTAATACCAATGACTTATATGACCAGACGAGAACATTTCTAGTTCTTTTTTGTGAAACAATGCGACGGGATCTACTGATTAACCTGGATTCCAAAGCAGTTAAATGTTTCAACAGTCAGTGGAATCCTTTTTGATTATTAACAAGCTGGATTTTTCCCTTCGACAATTTTTTACATTATTTAAAGTCCTAAAACGTTTTCCTTGCAAAACAATTACCTAAGCGTTACTTTGAGATCGAAATTCCTTTTTAATAATTAAACTGAATTAAATATTTATCCGTCTTAAAATCACTGATATTCAACTGGTATTATAGTGTAAGTGTTGCTAGAAGTGTTATATAATCTTTTGTTTATACAATTTGTATGAATTTTTCAGAATTTGATTATACTCAGTGGAGCACTTTATAATGCACTGTACACAATTTAGGCCGGATAAATTGAAGAAAGCAAATAATTGGGTATTGGTTTTGCGAATTGCTAGTGGAACGTTTTATATAATATCCCGGCAACTTTTAAACTACAAACTCTACTAGTTCGGGTATCGTTTAAAGGTGTATAAAGATGATTATCCTAAGCAATGTATAGATTAGATTACACATAATGAATTCAAAGCCTAGGGCAGAAAGTTTAAGAACAATATGGCTCCTTGAGCTCCTAACTGTTAAAGGAGAGTAGCCTAGCTCTCTGAGATGTTTTATACAGACTAATATTATGTGTACACAGGTAGCATTAAAAGACTGACCTGATGTATACAATATGTTTTCGTACATCATCTTCGAGAACCTTGAACCGAAGTGCAGAAATTCTGAAAAAATATCAGTGTGGCTTTCATTGGGACGACTTATAAAAAATTTAAATAGTCCTTCCGAATCACAGAAATGGCAGGAAAGTGGGACCACTCTGTTTGCAGAACGCAAGTCCAAATTAAGGTCACAAAGACAAAGTATTTGATAACTTAAACAAGATGTAGATCAGCAAAATTTTGAAAAATGATACTTCTTAGGATGTGCAGCTCATAAATGTGTATGTAGATAAAAAACATATTAAAGGAGTTAAGGTTGTTGATCGGGCGGTGTTAAACATTAAATAATAAAATTAAATTAAAAATTTAAAAAACCCCCGACACAAAAACCTAAGTTCCCTTTAAAAAGTAAAAAAGAACACTCTCGATTAAGTCATCAATATTCTCTTTCAGTGCGCTTTCATTTGAGACCCCACTCGAGTATATTTGCAAACATTCGGTTATTCTTCTCCACTTTCACCCCCACAACTTTTATACGGCTCAACCGATTTTCATCAAACATGTCTAAGAACACTCGCACATAAGTCACCTTTAATACAAAAAAAACTAAATTGAAATCGCTTCATCCGTTCGGGAGCTATGATGCCACAGACAGACAGACAGACACACACACAGACAGACACGTCAAACTTATAACACACCTCTTTTTGCGTCGGGGGTTAAAAAGACGCGTTCCGAATCGCTGTCTCTAGGTGGATGAAGTGATTGAAGTGACTAAAAGCTATTATGGAATAATATAGCTGACTACGATTACTGGATTAACAATCTTAATCTTAGTTAAACGAATTTATCTGTTTCTTGAGTAATATGAAAACTGCAATACCTAGCAAATATTCTGTTGTCAGCAATAAACAATCGATCATTTTCATCTCGCAATAAATGCTTCTAGAATACCCGTAAAAAATGCCCAAGATAGTGTAAAACCGAAATTCAAATGAAAAACATTAACCTGCTAAGAGGAAAGTTTATACAGTACGGACGTACTGATCCAGATAAAAGTTATCTTACAGCATATTAAGTACCGTCTTTCTTAGAACTGTAACTGGTTCAATAAAATACCTGCAACTCAGAAATAATTAGTGCTGTGACATGTTTATTATCAGCACGACCTTGTAGGAAAATGTTAATAACAACTTTTCTGTTTGCAAATATTTTCTCACAGGCATTGATCATAGAATGGATTGATCCAAGGCTAGTGAGGGAGACTTTTATATGTGCTATTGTGGGAAAACATTCTTTTCAGCGTAAAAAACTTTGTGTCTGAGGTTCTAGCTCTTTTCTAGTAGCGACGGCATTGAAAACATTCTCTGCGTTCTTCTAGTGAAGGTTACTCATTTCACTAAGAAGCAAAAATCTGATTTATACTTTTCCTATTAGCTTTCTTCATAAGATGCGAATTGTGGGTCACTGTAAGTTTTCCTTCCACAAACAATTCCCAAAGCAATGAGAACTAAACATCTTGATACCAACATAATCATCTAAACAAAGATTTAAATGCATCTGTCACTATTATTATTCAAATTACGACTATTATATTCAGCCTTCGAGATTTGCTCTCCTCCTACAGTTTAACCCGCCCAAAAACTTGACTGCTCTCAATTTATTAATGTGATCCCATAGTAAAACCACGTTTACATAAAAAGTTATTGCATTAAACCAACTACTCCCCAGTGATCTATGCTTTTGCGTTAGCTCGAAGTGGAAGTGTTTCTGATTATGGCATATGATCGGTTCGACTTCAGAGCAGATGAAGAAAAATGAAAAACTTAATGCCCACGTTGAATTATGTTCGATGCAGAGTTACTTGATGTCTTGTGACCATATCTACCCAACTTTCTTGGGTTTATATTGTACAGATACAGAAATGAGTGTATGCGATTTCGCCAAACGATCGCTGTCTAATTAAAATGACTACCACCTGCCGGTCGAATAAACCGTCTCTTATAATTAAATCTTCCACCGTAGATGTCAAGAAACTATCAATCATTCGGTGGAATGCTGCCGATTCAACAATAGAAAAATTCATGTAATTTGATCAATTAAAATACCGTTACGGAAGGTAAAGATAGTAAACACAAATAGAGGAGTATAATGATACATCGTACGTTTCTAAAAACAATATGGATATTTTAGACAATTGGGGTATAATCTGAGATAGAGACCCGGGTAAATTTCAGAAAAGTATTTCAACCTGCAGAGACCTGTACATAATTTTATTGTATATTTTTTAATTCTTATGTGCGTAAATTTATGCACTCTTAGATTATGGACTTCTTATAGTGAGAGATTAAACGGAGCTTAATTGATGAAAGTAATAAATTTTTTCCTTCTCAGAATTTAAAGAAATCAGAATTGTGGTGGTTATGATTTAAGTTAAATTATGGCTTACTTCAAACATTTGTAAGGTTAAAATTTCCCAATTTCCTGTTCCTTAAAATTTCGCTCCGCCTAAGTTGTGCTGTGTGCATTATCAGGTTATTCCCTGAGTTTAGGTAATACCCTAAAAAATCCTTCATTCAATTAAAATTGTGCTTCTTAGAATTACGTTTG
>QYTT01085437.1:0-17827 GCA_006980735.1 Dasypogon diadema | reverse complement strand
CAACTATTAATTAGTATAATCACTAGGTTCACTAGTTTTCATCCTACATCAGTGCTTTTGAATGATATTATTTTGACAATGTCGTACAAAGTAACCGACCTCAGAATTGTTCTGAATAATCATATGAAATGTTGCGATGATGTTAAAACATATGATAGACTGCGAAGGCTGTGGCTCTCGGCGAACATTTTACCACGAAATACCCGTTTGAAATTAGTTAAATTGCTAATTTTGTCACATTTCACTTTTGTAAGTTTTTTTTTTATCCCAAATTAGATAGCATCTGTGCACATAAAATGAAAGTAACCTTATTTAATAATTACTTACGATTTGTCTTTTGACTGCGAAGGTTTGACCATGTTTCGCGTTACCGTTCTCATGTACTTGGTGTTCTCATGTACTTTAGGGCCTAGCCCTCTAATTTTCTTATATAAATTACTTAAGTCGAATAATCCAAGTTACCCAACATTCAATTGGCCTGCACCATTTGCGCATTTAAAGCACTTGTTAAGAATCACGTAATATAGTTTAGTTACCTTTTATAATATTATTATTATTTTCTTATCTTTGCTTGGAAAGGTAGTTAAATGAGTTAAAATTTAGTTTTCCAGTTAATTTTTCTGCGTTATTATTCTTGGTTTTTTGGCACTCTTTTTAGCCGCTGTTTTATTTAGTACTTGAAAAGATTGTAATCTTGTGTACATTATCCAGCAATAGATTATTGTTATTGTTATATAGATTTACTATATACCAAATATCAACTCTTTCTTGTGGCTAACCATTTTTGATAAATATAATTTAGAAGCCTTCATAAATGTAATTCAGAAAATTTGAATTTCCCGAAACATAAATACGATAATTTGAAAGCGTCTATGATATGATTTTAAATGTGCCAAGAAAATAAATAGAAAATCAGTACTTGTTCACTAGTTATTGAACCCATTACATTTTTCTTGTGTGCCTAGCCTATAATTAACACTTTTACTGGAGTCAAATACCTAACAAATTATTTTAATTATTTTTTACAAATTATCTCCAGTATTCATTAGGCGAAGTGGCGTTTGGACCTTCTCAGAAAACGCTCTAGGGAACACTTATAGTGTTGGGTTTGGCTGAAAGTTATTTTCATCGTTAATAACAAGCTTCCCGCTCATAAAACATTCATTAACGTTTTACCGAAGTGTCATTAATAACTCAAGAGGAATCTCATGAATATACCTCCTCCGCTCCAATTAGCCCTCTAAGCGGTGAGGGGCCGAGCGCATCATGGCCGTCGACCTTAATTATGGCTTTCTGAATGGAGGATTCACGCAAACGCAAAGGAATCCAAATGTCCCAGAGCGTAATTGAATCGCACCGAGTTGTTAGGCTGAAATTCCAGACAGACGCCCACACAGCAAATTTGAATCTGGCCGTTGCGATCAAGACGTGATCTCATTTCAGAATAATTTTTCGCATATAAATTGAGTCAGCTGCCGTAGCCGCCGACGCCGCTAGGGGCAAAACTTCGAATCCACTTCTACGAGACCCGGTTGTTATCCCAAAACGATTTGAATTTGAAATTCGACATCCCAAGTCCTTTTACATGAAATTGTTTCTTTCCCGTCATGTATATTCAATTTTTCCTGGATGATTTGATTCGGGAAGATTGGCCTGAATATGTCAGATTTTGATTTATGCGAGAGTTGGACCTTCGTTTTAAATCATTTTTTCTTTAATTCTTTAGTATCGCTTTGTTCAACGTAAATTGTAATAATATTCGGATTAGCAGTAATTTCGGTGTTACAAAACCTTAATTTTTGGCAATTTTGAAATAATTTTTGAAAATATTTTATTTATTTTACGGATACACTGCAATTTAAAAATCTGAAGAATTGGTTACATTTCAAATAGCAGATTATGTAATTCGATTCAATTGTATTGATGATCGGGCTTATGGCGAAATTCTAAGCTGAATAAGTTCAAAATCTCAGTTAGAATTTTTTACATTGATTCATTCACAAAACTATTAAAACTGCGATATTACATTTTAAAGCTAGTCTTTACTTTGGACAAAATTACGATAAAAATAGAGTTGGGTATTATTGCTTTGTTTTTCTAAGACCTGTCATAGTATAAACTACGCCGAAATAATTTCTAAGCTCGCCAACAATTTTTACTACACTATCCTCACAAAAGTCTTTATTTCTCATAGACTTCAAGTAGCCTCGCAGTGTTGCCGTTTGCACTACACTAGTAGTATTCGTACTACTAGTGTAGTAGTATTTGTCCTACTATAGTTAAATTTTTAATTCATAACTGTATAATCCTCTTAAATCTTCAAAAAATTTTATAAATATTGTACATTTCTTTCCGTCTTCTCTTGCAGGTTGAATACCCCTTCTATTACATTTTGCTGTGGTTTTGTGGTTTACCATGTTTTGTATGCAGAATTGAGAGATCGAGTTGAGATTGAGTTGAAATTGGATTGATATCACAGTAAAACACAACCTGCAAGTTACTTTTAAAATGTTTTTGTGTCTTCTTTGGATTCGCACAAATTAAATATTTTTTATTTATATAGACACTTTAATAAGTAAATATTACAAATAACAGACACAAAACAGTGGCGCGAAGCTATCTAAACTATCTTATATATATACAACAGATATATAAAAGGGTACAATATAGACACAAAACAATACATATAAAAGACACAATAAGAATAGCAAAAGGCACAAAAAAAGGATATATATATATATAAAAGGACACAAAAACTAATCAAAAAATGACACTAACTCTAATACAAAGATAAGATAAAAGATACAAACGTATATAAAAAAGACTAAAAGGAGCAATTAACAAGAATACAAACAATGACTCTAATACAGCAAAATAGTATACTACTACTTTACTATAGTAAAGTAACCTATTCCTAAAAAATTCCCAAAAAGGTAAAAATTGTAAAAAGTAAATTTTCACAAAAATTTTGAAACAAAACATTAATTGCCAAAGATACAAAATGCCTTAGGAAAGTGGGAGCTCCAACAAGAGCCCAAAATTTTGAATTTAAGAAATTCCAAAGGTAAAGCTAGCCTAAAACGATATCATCGTCCAATACAAGGTAAGTTAAGCGATTAGAAAGAAAAGTTTCAATTAGAAAAGAAGCAGTACAGATTAAATGCTAGCAGTCTGCCCCCCTTTTTTGTAGAGGTGTAGGGCCGCGAGGGCGCTTTGACCTCAGTTCATTGCTAGGTCCATTCTTCATTCACCCGAGAATAAATAAAAGGCTGAGTGAATGCTGTTAGCAATCCAACCACCCGGTTGACATAGTAAAATCCTTAAATAAATTAACTCGTGATAGAGCTAAGTAACCAAATACAAAAAAGTAACTGATTGAAAAAATATTCAAATTAACTGCTACAAAAATACTCAAAAACAACTGTTTGAAAACTTGCGCTTCTCACTGATGCGTCTAACCTGAAGGGGAAGTCGAATGGAATTAACGAAAAAATTGACAACTAGATGAAATGTAATTTAATTTCGTAAAAGGATAAACAATAACATGATTTTATTGAGAAAGAAGATAATCTAAAAAAGCCGCTTCAAAGATTTTATTTCACTTGAGGGCATATCAATATATGCAGAATTATGAAATTGTAACTCTTGGCATTATTTGTTTAATGGCAGCGAAGAGCAAGAGTATTAGGCATGCCTAAGGGCTTTAGCAGTAAACATTACACTAGACAGTCGTCCTTGTCCAAAATCCACTAAATTATATAGATTAGTGATAATTATCTTTTAAGTGGTGATGAATTCTGAGGTGCTAATCAAAGAAGCATCTCAAAAACATTGACTACACCAGTGGGAAAGAGCCGGGCGATAAAAATTCACGCCAAACATGACCCACCTCCCAGTTTCCGAAAGTAAATCCCGTCACTTCATTCGATAACATGGAACTCCATTAATCTCAATTACCTCGTCAAAGCTAATTACTGCGGCATGAGGTTCGCTCCGTAATTCGTAATTCAAAGGCTTGGACTACGCCGCGATTATGTTTAGCATGTAGGATAAGAAGCGATATACTGGCAACAATGGTATGAGGGCTTATTGCACGTCAGTTTCGGAAGGTGAAGTTGAATGGGATCCCAAAGCTTTACGTATAGTCGCCTGGTGGAGCTACTACATCAAGGCAACTCTCCTGTAATTTGTATTGTGCGGTGTTGGCTGTCCACTCTGATACCGGAGTAATCCCAATAATTGAATGCAGTGATGCTACTTTGCGCCTCCATTATGTGTATTATCTGAACCCGCTGGATGCTGCTGTCACTGGCTTGGATTGTGGCAATCACTGTGACGTCAACCGCCGCTGTAAGAATCTTTTTCCCGGGTTTGCGTCACTCATTTATTGTGGTTACTGTTTTCGCTCCAAAAGCAGTGGGTAAGGTGTAACGTAACCACTGTTCCAGCCATGTCTTAAATCTCCACGGAATTATGTTATTTTACATTATCGGCTATCGCTGTCCCATTAAGGCTCTGGGAATTCTCATTAACAGCACTCTGTTGAACTATAAAAGAATCTGGCTCCTCCTATGGTCAGCGTTAATCTCCAGTGATAGGCAACAGCTTCATGCACCTGAGCGGTGTTATGGGTGATATACAGCGTGTACTTGATATCTGCGTAACTAATTAAATTACTTCCCTCATCGGCAATGTCCTTATTTGTCAGCGCACTTCACATGTCGATACGAATTGTTTTTTATTGATTGTAATTTATGCCAAGAAATTTAAGTCAGAAGAAAAGATGTTGGCATTGACTCCGTTCCTTTTTATTCACTTTCTAAATTCTTGTTTACATTATCGCTGACAGCATCAATGTTTTCTTTTATAGTTGAAGATTTCAATGTTATTGAAAATTAAATTTCAAGGTATGCTCAGCTCTAGTTTCCTTTGTGTGAAAAACACAACACGTTTTATTTAAAAAGATCAAAAAGTAAAGGAAACTGATACTTGTTGTTTGGGCTCTTTTTTATATGTATAGTACTGAAAGTTCGGCCATCAATTGGCAATCATTGCAATCAATAATAATTTTTCTGCAGAAAAGATAGAAAAAAGAAAAATAATTAAAAAACAATGTTTCCAAAAAAAACGGAGGATTTCATATTTTCATTTTTATACATATATGCAACGCTGACTGCACTTAAGGGGTAGCACCACTTTGAAATGGTTAAAAAAGGGGTAGTTTTTAGGAATTTTTTAAAATAAAACGACAAATGGCATTGTAATTTAATGAAGGGACATTTATTAAACATATCTTCAAATAAATAAAATTACCATTAATTTTTTTTTAAACAAAGTAGTTTAACGTTATTCTTGTAGACAACGTTTTTCACAGAGGCCATCGAATTTCTATGCCTATCCTCATGCTCATATAAATATAATAAATAGAAACTCCGAAGTAAATTAAGATGTAAAGAAATACTAACATTCTTTATCTTATGTATAAAGTCTCAAAAGAGAAGCCAACCAGAGAATGATAATAACATGTATACAAAACGCGCCCAGTTATTAAATGCAACTTCTAGCCTATGTTCGCAAACTGAGTCAACCTTAGGATAAATTAAACTTCTGTAGGTGAAATGCGGAAGAATTAGACTCTGACAAGTCTCAGACGCAAAGGGAGGACCCCAATCTCAGTATGGAATTTGTCTGATCGCAACAAGATAAAGTCCTATTGAATAAAACTTCTAGATTACAAACTTTGTTCACAAAAAGTGCCATTATAAGAGCAATTCAGGTTAGCTCATCGGAGGATAACACTGGGTTTGTATGTATAGCAAAACATTGTGACTTCCTTGGATTTAACCTTCGTTGACTCTATAGACACAATTCTTTATTAGATCAACAAGTCTAGAGAAATAAAGTTGCACATAATCAGCGTTAAGATTTAATTTCAGATCTCGGACGGCAGAGAGCAAATCGTTGATATTAAGCTAAACAGCCAAGGACCAAGTATTGAACCTTGGGGCACTCCAAGGTTGGAGTGGTTTTTTAAGTAGCTACTAATTAGCCTAATAGCTAATTTAGGGAAACAAAAACTATGATATAGTTTCTGAAGTAATATTGCATTATTAGCGCTGTCGAACGCTTTGGTAAAGTCAACCAACACCAAGATAACAATATGTCCTGAATCAGGCGCCTCCCGTAAATCCGAAGAATCTCTTAACATAACTATGCCCTGAACGAAAGGAGAGGAGTTAGCGTATTATTGTGAGATAAAAAGCCTTGGATTTGAATGGCCATTTATTAGTTCTGGGCCTTGAAAGTTCATAGCTGTCCCCTGTTTTGTTCCAATCCCAGGAGATTTTCTAGCGCAGCTAGTGTACACTATCCTTTGAAAACTATTCAGATATTGCCTAACGGTTACCTGGCATGCGTTAAGCCATCAGACTACTGCCCACTTATCTAGATAGGTCTAACCATTGTGCACAGAGCACAAATCCCGCAGGGTGATATATTTCGTCAAAACAAGTCATAGTGGATTAGGCACATTTTCCTTGGAAATGACGCGTTTTACCATTCGCTTCGCCTCTCCTAACCCATTATGACTTGCTTCGACGAGATCCATCATCTTGCCAGAGGATTGCATCTAGGACACCGTGTATATCCAGTGTGCTGACCTCAGCGAAATACCACACATCCCCTTACCTCGATACAACACTATCTTTGCTTTTCTGGATCTTTTCTTCAACATGATATTTCCATGTAAGCTTCGAATATAAGAGCTAGCAAATGTTGCACTTTTCACTTTTATGCTGTTCTGCGCATGCAGACGTTCCAGTAATCAAGCTTTCCAGATCTTATTAGCATTTAAGGATAGTTCGACGTTAGCCCCATGATCTAAAAACCCCAACCTAAATTTCAGCACCCCGGCAGCATTTTTCACATTCTGCCTTTGGGCTGCAAACATGCTGATAATGCCTTTAAAGGGGTTTCCATCCCTTTTTACAGTATCAGTCCCTTGAGAATGACGGCTTGGCTCATATGCTACGCTAACTATTCTATTGCATAACACTAAAATAAAGCAAGTCTCTGTGCATTCAACTCTGAATATTTCGGTATGACTCCAACAGGTTCAATCGCCTCGGTGAACCTACTGTGGAAGATGAATAAAACTCAAGTAAGTGCTTCTACATAAAGCACAAAGCATTTGCTAAAGAATTTGCTATAAAACTTAAGCTAGAGCAATTACTTTAATTTTATTCATCTGTCCCCATTCACCCAATTTAAAATAATTTCATACTAAGGCGACGTTTGTTATTATTACAGGGAAATGTATGGCGGTGATACCCAGCCGCGCAGATTATTATAATGAAGTAAGCAGTAGAGCAAAAATTGCTAAACACCTTTCGACAGCATCCAAAAGAAAGATTACATTTCATCGCAGTTGTTAGACAGATATCACAGGAAACACTCGATTGCAGATGTCCGATTAATATTGATGCAAGGCTTTAGTGGTTGCTTACATAAAACACGACAGATATCATCTCTAATGTACATTTAAACACGCGGTAAAGCACAGCACACCCTTGTTAGGAAATCTCAGCAACTTAAGCAGGTAGTATAAATGTTTGAGTGGATTTTCTACAAGCGGTCGACGTACTAAATGGGCTGCAGATCTCATCAGCGACCCATATAGTAGCAGCGGAAGCATGGGTTATACCGCACGTGCCTAATTTACTGCTCATAGAAAAATCAGAAATAGGAGTTCACGCAATATTTTTTACCCTACTGTCTTCTACTCAGCAATAAATATTCCTCAACCGGCGGACTTAGCAGATATTGAGATTAATTTATTCCAGCACAGCCGGTCACCTGGCGGCTAAGTCCGCAAGAGGAACAACGGCAACAGGTAGAAATATGGTAACCTGATGCACGAGAAGCAAACGTTCATCAATTTTATGGGCTGCTGAAGTTGGGTACACAACCTGAGTGCCATATGAGGCCATTTCATACACAATCAATCTTTCGAAAGCGTCGGTTCACACGAGGCACAGGTCTCTGGACACAAGAAGAGTCTGTCTGCTAGCTAAACTCCTCCAGTATCTGGTGAATTTCAATCGATTGTGCTATCACTTCTCTTGCAAAAATGACAACGATAGGAACCACAAGGATGGCCGGTTGACCCGGAATAAAAATTATCACTAGTACGTCTACACGAAAGCTTCTATAGATGGCAAACTATTCTTTCTACAGATTCGGTACTTGTGCCAGAGATAGAAATGGAAATTTGTTTGGACAGGAGGCACATGCACAAATATAGAAACTGCAATTTGTAGTAAGGTAAGCACCTGAACAATAGACACCTGACTTGCCAGATGAGTAAGAGGGCGGTAACAAGTGCAGCTGTGCAGGTGTTTTAAATCTGATTTTGGTAAATAGCCATATTCGATCTAATTTATTCAGTACATTTAATTTCCCTAAGGGGAGATTCTAAGGTCTTTCACTAGGAAGAGGCCTTCCAATTTGCATTGGCTTAAATGGGAATGGAAAATTAAATAAAATTATACACCGGACCCTTAGAAAAGAGGAATAAATCAAATGTTAAAATAAAGTTTAATACTTTCGCGGAATGGAGTGAATGTTTAGAATTATGTGAACATTATGACTCCATTTGTATGGAATATTCTTTTTATACGCTAGAAGTAGTGTATTATAGCTTTAAGCAAAGGTTTTTAATGCGCAAAAATAATAATAGAGCTTTTTTAAATGTATGTAGTCTCTTTTATTAAAATAAAATAATAATAATAGATTTATTTCACTTTAATAAAGCGTAACAAGCAATAAGGTCGGATTGTTCTCAGAGACTGAGAGGGATCCATGTATGCCATCCAAGACAATGTGGTCGTCAGCCGCAACTATAAGAAACATATCCTTAAGGACCGGGAATCCCAAAAATCTCACATATATATAAGAGTGGAGTATATCGGATTAGTTGTGAGCATTGTACAGCAGAATACATAAGGAAGACAAAAAGACCAATAAAAACTATATTTAAAAAACATATATATCAAAAAATCTAAATTTGATCCCAAGGTATTGGTTTGGTGTGCTATTTCGGTAAGGGATATCTCATTCATTATATTTCATTCAGACTTCTTGGCATGTATCTCTTAACGCAGAAATTTAACTAAAAAGTGTTTACCAAGAGCACTTAAATTTATAAGAAAAAAAAACACAAGGATGCAGAAATAATATTTTGGCCTGATTTAGCCTCATGCCACCTAGCGAAAACCTCTACCGGTCGGAAGAGTAAAAAATAGACTTTATACTGGAAAGTGTGAATCCGCCAAACATACCAGCAGCGTAACCCATTGAAGCCAATTTAACAAAAATTGTTTACAGGGACGGATGAGAAGCAACAAATGTTAAGCAGTTAAAAAATCGAATAAGGGGTTAAACTAAAAAGTTGATATCAATGTGGTCCAACTAATGATGGCAGGAGTAAATTCGAAGGTTCGTTGAGCTCGTTTTAACTATTTATTATTCTTTTTTTACGGTTAAGTCAAAGCTCAGGGAATTACCTAACCTATGATGCTATACAGCACAGCCTTGACGGGAAAGAAAGTGGGAATGGAGGGTATAGGGATTAAGAGGTACATTCCGCTTAAATAACTGCGGCCTATAGTCGTCGGGAAATACAGAAGATGGTAGTCTGTTCGACATTCGTACAGTTCGGCTCAAGAGGGATTCTTGAAACTTCACAGCTGTCTTGTCTCGAGAACAAAGGGATGAAGACTGCACGAGACGCTGGTATCATGCGTAGGAACTAGTCTCTAAGGGATTAAACCAGAGATTTCATTGGAACAACGTCGATAAAATCGACAAAAGATAGTAAGACAAGCGACGTTACATCGGTGCTGCAGAGAATCGATTTTAGAGACAATCATCTCGTCGCAAATGAGGTTAAAAACTCTTTTTTCGACTTTTTCTAAGGCAGACAATGCAATGCGCCCTGCCTTGCCCATATATGTGGCAAGTACAATACAGGGACAATACAGAGCCCTGCGGTACTTCGTCATTGGTATTGTAAGCGTTGGAGATGACACCGTCCAGACAGAAAGGAAATTTCCAATCCAATTTAGAAGAGAGGGGTCAAAACCAAATGCTGGAAATTTGGCTAAAAGAGTAGAATGCGAGCCTCTGTCAAAGGTCTTCGAAATTTCCGAAGAAACCACCCCGACCCGCGGTGGAACGCCTCGAACGGAAGCCATATTGGCGATCGTGAATCAAGTGGTATGTCTCGAGGTATTTAATCAATTGTGAGTTGATAAGAATCTCAAAAACTTTAGACAAAATTTGAAGTGATGGCCATTGGTTTTTTAGGAATTGACTGAACACCGGAAAGTTTAAATAATGATGGAAAACACCTACCGAATATAATAAAATAAATAAAATACAAAAATCAACCTCTGCATTTTTTCAAAACTTGAATTACAATTTTGTGCAGCTACTTTTTAAACATACCTTGCATAGATTTTCATATCACGATTAGAAAAATTTCTCTCCACAAATATACGTGTACAAATTGCAGTAAATTGCATAAACTGCAATCTTGAGCTGATCCTGTATTAAAGTATGATAAAAATCGAAATATAGGGCCTCACAAATATATACTTTGGTTATTTGCTTGTAGTTTTCCTAAATTTCACCAAAGTTTTTATTGGTTTTCTTGTTAAGAAATCTGAATGGTACAGAATATCTGCTAACTAAGAAGACCAGAAAATAATAATTTGCTATATTTCTCAGATTCCCAATCCCCTCATGCCAAATTTTCCTACGCTTGAGCTGTGCTGTGTGCATCATAGGGTTGTCCCCAGAGCTTAGGCAACACCTTAACAAAAAATGGGTTCAAGGTTAAGATCCACGAAGAGAGGGATGCTATGTCGATCTTAAAAGCATTACATGAAGTTTATTGTTGTGCGTTACACTTGGCTGAACTTCAAAATCTACAGAATGGCAACTAGTATATTTTAGAAGAAACTTTTGAAGGTTTTTCCTGCAGAAAACCCTAGCCAATTCACTTAACACAAGCAAATAAATGACAACATTATCAACGATTAATACTGCCAAAGCATCCATTCAAATATTCAAATTAAGATGTCATCATACCTGATATTGCCAGCTTAAAATCACGTACCAGGATACAGAAGAAATATTTTTCATGTTATAATCACGCATTCTGGCACTGCTGTCAAGTCAATTATTACTCACCGAGTTAATGCCCAAGATTTCCTTTAGAGCAATTAACCACAAGACCATCCAATATTTCTGGTGTGCAGCCGAAGTCACGTTCATATGTTTATCTATAATTAAATTGTGCAAAATTACGTAACATTTGCGTACACACAGATATACTGGTCTAATAATGTATTTGCAATTCAATTAAAACATATTCCGAGATGAGCACCCAGACGACTAGCTGTAGTCTATATTAATGTGATTTTATTAATTTCTGAATATAGCCATATATAGGGTACATTCCACCTGTCATTTCCACGGAGAACATGAAAAGGAAGCCACGGAAAATTATTCTATCAACAAGACAGTCAGGCGATCCAATGATCTATTGACAATCACTGACATGAACATTGGCTGTTCTGCCGGCAACGGTAGCACTAGACCTGCGTGCTCCGCAATTAACCTGACAAACAGTTTAAACGAAGACCTCGGAACAAAATGCCATTATTAAGTTGTCTATGAGTTCATCATGTACCATCAGATAATAGCGGCTTAAAGACAAAATGAACCATAACCACCTCTGCTTTGCTAGCCAGGAAGATGCAAATTCCAGTTGTAGAAGAAAATTGAAGGAATGGACTGCACCAAGAACATGTACAACTTTGCTGGCGGTAGCATCTTCATGCAAGATGCGTGGGTATCTGACATTCTGACAGCTTCAAGGAACATCATTTTTTTACGTACGTCCTTTATTGGTACATAATAGCTGTTTGAAAAGTAATATGATTTTAAACAGATCTAGGCACACGTACGTTGAAGCTTTAGATTTCAATTAATTCTAATACAGAACAGCATACGTAGGAACATTAAGCAAAGAAACTGATTAAAACTTTGTCTGCCTTTCATCTTTTAGTAGCAGTCTTTTTAACCTGTTAACCTCCTACAACTAACTTCCTACCCCATTTTTAATAGAAAATCTTTAGAAATATTAAAAAATAAAAGTTGACAACAGCGATTGAATCACGCGCAGATATTCTTGCTCGTTGTATCCAAATCTCCTCTAGCTATACTTATTTAGAAGTTTTAAATATGCTACAAGTTCCAATTTCATTTGGCTTCTTTAGTATATCAATTCCAAAGGCCCGAGCCCTCACTAAGGATGCATTCACACAGCAAGCGGTACGAGGCGATGCTAAAACAGGCTGGGCTAAAAAATGTATTCTAGCATTTATGGAACTGTTGAAATAGCGCGCTAATGTTAGCATCGAAAAATATATGGATTAGCGCATTTAGTGCATCGCCCGACTCTGTGCGTGAGTGCAACTTTAAGGCGAAAATAGTATCATCAAACTCATAAGAAGCCGTACATGTCGCGTGTATGATAACGGACATATGTATTTTGTCTTCTATTGTAGTGCCCCGTCAGCGTCATAATAAATGCTCTGGTATACTGCAGCTCGCTTGCAATACCTCAAACCATTGAGCGAGAAAGCGTTTTGCCTGCCACATTGTGTAGTCTACCATCGATTTTTATAAAGTCTTCTGGTTCACTGTTCCACGGTTGTTACAACCATTGACATTTTCTTTACCGATTCGAAACCAAGAAAAATAGCTTTCCATTCTCTCTTTGCGACCATATCGGAGATCTCGCTACATTTCAAAATTCAGTCTTCCTGCAAAGTTCGATTTAGGGCCGATTCCAATCCAAGTCTTCGTCTTCGTCTTCATCTCGTTGTAACAATTTGTGACGTCAGACTGAGACAACTTGGAGTTAGGCTAGTTTGTATAACACTTCATCAAGTTAACCTTTGAGTTGACTTCATCCAAATTATGGATAAGTTTTATTTAAGAAAACGCATATTCTTTTGTATTATTTTTGATTTACCATAAGCTAATAGCTCTTACAATTAAAATCAAACGAATCGAAACAAAAATATTCTGTAATTTCCATCAATTCCTGCCTAATAGGCACATTAATCTTAATCATGAAAAGATGAACGAAATGTCAAAAATCAAGCAAAGCAAGTCAATTGTTACGAGCTTGCTTGATGCTCGTCTCGGTCTGACGTCACAAATTGTTATAACGAGACGAAGACGAAGACGAAGACCTGGATTGGAATCGGCCCTTAGTCTTGCATTCATAGAAAATTTTCAAGGTAGTATGAGAATTACATAAAACCCGCAATACCACCATTAAAGTAATGTAAATCAAAACTTTAGACACTACGGCATTCTTTTATAATGAGAAATATGTCATAAATTAACATTGCCAGCCACGGGCATACATCAACATAGAACCATAGGTCTAGAATACCCTTGGCAAATTTTTCTAAAGGATGGATCCGTGCCAATTCATTAGGAGAAAACCTTCAACATATACAACATAAAATATGGTAGAAGTCGCCTAAAGCTATAATGGTTGCAATTCATGCTTGTAAGAGCTTGTACAAGCGTGGCACTTAAATAAGCTACAAAGACAAGCCACAAGCCACACGTACAAACTCATACGATACAAGCTGTTACAATTTCGCAATAGCATGTAAACGGTTATTGAGGTTTTCCTATCTAGGCCTAGCAAGAATTGCACAATCTAAACTTACTTAAACTACGATTATTCTTAGTGAAATGTTTTAACTGGTAGTGAAACTCCGTGATGTTTTACTCTCGAACAAATAACTGCCCAATCCGGTGGCCCTCGCTGCAAATTGACTAGTGACCCACATTTGAAAGCTCTCTCATGTTGAATGCATTTTTATATTAGAGCGATTGATATTTGACCAAATTAAGGAATTTATTGATGATCACAGCTTAATCTGTCATCAACAGTCTGGTTTCAGGCCTAAACATAGTACAATTTCCTTCTTACTAAATCTGATTGAAAACATTAGACAAAACGTTGAAGCTAAGCATGCGACAGTATTATGTTTGCTCGATTTTTCTAAGGCTTTTGACTCTGTGAACCATGCAAAACTGTGTAATAAGTTGGTAAATCAGTATAAGTTTTGTCCGTCTGCTGCCAAATTTATTTTGTCTTATTTGCAAGACAGAAGCCAGTTTGTAGTAGTAAAACCTCAGCATTCAACCTTGCTTCCAACTAATTCTGGAGTACCGCAAGGCTCGATTCTAGGTCCTTTGCTATTTGTCTTATATATAAACGACATAGTGCATGTTCCTAAAGATTGCTCTATTTCTCTTTATGCTGATGATGTCCAGATGTATCTTTCTTCGCCCGTTAACGATTTTTCCCATTGCATCTCTAAATTCAATCAGGATTTACTATGTATCGCTGAATGGGCTTCGATAAACAAACTAGTTTTAAGCCCGTCAAAAAAACAATGCATTGTTTTGTACAACCGATATGTTGACAAAACCACAATTCCACCTCTTTACATAAACACTACTCGTATTGAATACTGGGAGACCGTTAATAATCTTGGTGTTATTTTCGATAGTATGCTGACCTAGCACCATTACATAGATGTTGTTATTTCGAAAGTATACAGAGGTTTGAAATCTCTTTGGCGTCATGCGGACTATACCCCTAGACAACTTCTACTGAGACTTGTCAAGGCACTGCTTATTCCCATTCTTACTTATGGTGATTCTATTTATTGCAATCTGGACAGTATAAATCGTAGGAAACTTACTGTCGCATATAATGCTTGCACTAGATATATATTTGGGCTAAGAAGATATGACTCGGGGTTTTCTAAACAAATTTGTTGTTAAATTTTAACACGCAATTCTCTCCGAAAAGCTTTTAGGTTCATTGTGGCATTCAACGTGTAAAATAGGAATATATTCCCAGAATGGCTGTCTTCGACATCTCTTTACTTTAAAAGAGTTTTTTACTTCATTTTTCTTTTCTTATATTAACACGTCCGTGCTATTTCGTATGCCATGTCAAAAAGAAAGGAGAAAACAGCACTCACATGGCTCCAAAGGCCCTTCCTATCTGCCTACTTGGAGCGTCAAAATAAGCTATATCCGCCACCACATAAAGTCATATCCATCAACCAGATTGCATTTTCTGTGATATCATTGAGTTAATTCTATACTCGTTTGTTTTTGTTTAATTGGTTTGATTTCATCTAGGATTATTTTTAATATAGTTCATTTAACGCAACTTACACTTCATAACTATTGTTCTGTATCCGCTATTTATTAATCCACCTTTATTTTTTTATCATCGTATTATTATTAGGTTGTTTACGTCAAAGACTTGTACTTTACGTTCATAGGTACATATTTAATTTAAATAATTGATTCATCCATAGAGTTATAAAAGCATTTAGCCTGTATGCCCAATTTTTCAGCACTTGTAAATAATTTTAAGAAAATTTGTAAGAAAAAGAGAGCATAATAAAATGGTATCGCCGTGTCTTCGTCGCGAATTCGGATTTCATCAAGAAAAATCCGGCACAGATAGGCAAAAGTTATGGGCTAAGTTAACTACCATAGAAGATAAATGAAATTCTATCGCATTACTATTGAAGGTTCCATAGCAATAATTCACATTGAAAGCAACACCTCAAATAAATTCCCGGCAAATAACAGTCTTGGAAAAGTTGAATTTAGCCCTAAATTTACAAAAATGTAAAAATTTGCACTATATATAAAAAATCTGAGCAGATTCTTGGATACACTCGTGATATCATACCGATGATCCAGTATAATTGTTCCAACTCAACGAAGAAAGACCTGACGACTTCTCCTAGATATGATTATACGAGGAATTTCATCGTGAGCGATAGGAACTTTGATGTATAAACTCCTTCAGATATCTGGGAACATATTATAGAGGAGTATGGATTATCTTATCAGACTATTGAGCGGGGTAGCATTCAATTATCGGAAACAACCGCTGTTAGAGGCTGTTAGAATCATTCCCATTCCAATGGGTTTTCCCGTAAAATTGAATTAAATATAGAAAACTGTGTCCCTTGCATGCTCGCAGCTAAGAAGACCGGAAAGTGCCTTAAATCCCAAAGAAAAATTTGGTCACCAATGCACATCTTCCGTGTATACCACCTAGGACCACTGACTTCAACGGCTAAAAGGTATAAGCAAGTCTTGCAAGTAATAAATGCCTTTGCTAAATTTTTGTTGATTTATCCTGTAAAATCTACGACGACTGATGAAGTTGTACGTAAACTTCAACTGCAGAGTAAGGTTGTTGAAAAGCCACACAAAATAGTTGCATGTCGGGGAACGGCACTCACATCCGCTTTAGAGAGTACTGCGAAAAGAGAAAAATCAGTTTGGTTCTTATCACCAAGGGTATGCTTAAAGGAAATAGTCAAGTGGAGTTGTTAAATCAAGTCATAATCCGTGTACACTTTAGAAGATGCCAATGAAAGATCCTTCCAACTAGTATCGTAGATTTCTAATCACATATGCAGATGTCTCTATAATTGCAGACTTTGAGAACGGAAGAAAGGCCGTCGGACGGGAAGCAAAAAAGCAAATTAGTAAAATGCAAGAAGAGAATAGGAGATACTGGAGAGGAAAGAGAAAGCCAGCCCGAAATTCTAAGCGAGGAGATTTGGTTGCGATAAGGCGGGTTCCACTCACCCCGAAGGTAAATTGCTCTCCAAAGTTATAGGTCTCTAGTCCTTATTAAATGATAACATCAAAATGATGTTAAACGATTTTGCCGGTCCATAGGGACCGACGCAGCGCTCAACATCAAATGGAAACGATTTTGAAGAAGGCCAGGATGGCCGGAAACCCGACTCTAAACAACAAGCCGCACACATTGGTCACCCTAAAAATTAAAGCAGTTAGAATTGAAAAAAATTACAATAATCACTTACTGTTACTTTTGAGACTTCCAAACTGATCTCAAACACAATTTCGATAGTAGCATCCAACAGTAGTCGAGTTGTGGTGGTGCAGTTTAGCCGAAGCCGTTAATGTTTTCTATGCCGAAAAAAATATTATTTGCTCGTTAGTTTTGTGTTGTAGTTTACACTTACCTTTTCACGGCATGATTAATTCACCCGTCGCTTTTTCTTTAAAAATATTTTCTATTTCACTGTAGGCGTTCCTAACTCAGTGAAAAAAGCTTCGCATTACATAAATTCATAAATACCTATCAAGCCAAATAAAAGATTCCATGCCGGACAAGATCACAAAACCACAGAAACCAATAACTTCTCATTTCATAGATTTTACGAAACTATTTCCATCACACGAGATAGTTCTACCCATTTGATGAAAGTGAATGCAGAAATAGATGACTACTATAAGTCTATTAGATTTCAAATTACTTAGGAAATATTGGCTGTAGCCGCTGTCCAAGAGGCCCCTATTCCCTGGATCTCAGAAATAAATCTTCGGAATCTCTCTCCCCTATTATTACCACGGGTAGTGAGATCCTTGCGATTACACCGACTTGTTCTGAATGGGAAATCACCCATATTCATGTCACCAATCATTCTTATCGCGTTAAATTCGATTTCTTTGTTTCGGAATAAGTCATTACGCTTTACAGCAAAGCAACTTATTAAGAAATCAACAGGTAAAAGGTAAAATGTTGTTTCGAGGTGACATTATTGCCTCGCCCGCCGGAATATCGCGTGCCTACTTCAGTACACAAGCAGCG
>QYTT01085433.1:22756-37354 GCA_006980735.1 Dasypogon diadema | reverse complement strand
TTTATTTCTACAAAATTATAATGGGTGATAGAGGTACACAGCAGAAGAGAACATTCTTTAGAACTAAATTTATACTTTTTAGAAGATCAACCTGTGCGAGAGATAAGTGTCAGAAGGACTCTTACTAGGGATCCAAAAGTTCAAGTGATTAATGAAATTATTGATGTTGATGATGCTAAAGATGCAGCTGGACCATCTTCTTTAGAAAGAAGTGTTGTCATACCTCAAATCAATCCAGATGAAGATGCAAGGGAAGAACTCAATAAAACAGTTGCTGAAAAGCAAGAGGAACAGATGGAAGAGGCTTATGAGGAGTTTTTGGCAGCTGTAAAATTACACAATACATAACAAAACATGGAAATCAAAGAGCGTTTCTTTAGACAGGTAAAGCACGACGGCGATCTTCGCCAAAAAAAGAAGAACAGAGAATTTTACTAGAAGAGAGACAGAGGCAGTACCAATCTGAAAGAGCTTCAGCTGTTAGGGCCGCCCATAGGGGTAAGTAAGGCTTATACATAATAAAATCTTTCTGTTGAAAGGAAATACCAATTTAAATCGTTATATATTAATACTTGCAAATGTTTTTTTTAATGATCAAAAAATTGCTGTATTTTTTCGTCGTTAGGAAATTTTCTCAAATTTAGAAATAAACGATCGATCTGATGCGTTTTAAGAATTTTTAACATGGAAGTATTGTTTTTTTTATAGTTACAGAGTATATTTTGGGCTGAATTTTAAATTTACAATTCAATTGTATTTAATATTTTATTCTTTTTTATCTTTTATTTTTACCTCTCTAAAACGTAAGTGCTGAGAATGACAAGTAAAAGTCATTCAGGATGGGAATTTCTATTGTAATACCCAACTTTTGGTAATGTGATAAAAAAAACAAATACGAAACAGATAGAAAAGTGTCTTTATATGATAACAAATTGGATGATCTTTTTATTAACTATATGTCAGTAGTAATTAAAAACAAGGTTTAAAATTTGTTATTTAACATAACGTTGACATATTCACATTGGCAATGTCCTATTTATTCAATTCTGACGATTTCAGCGCATCATTGATGACATTCAGGAATCAACCAGTTCAAAGGAGAGATTTCTTCAATATTTGATCTTCTTATAATAAAATAATGTATTTTATTTACGATATCATAAATCTGCTAGAACGGAAATTCCTTCCAAATTAAATACATAATAAATAAATATGGATATTTATTATTACATCTAAAGTTTTTGGTTACCTGCACCAAAAAACAACTATACTTCCATTTACATCGAATTTTGAACTAAAATTTTAAAAAAGAGATTGCAGATTGCGATTGGGATCGATAATGCTTTATAATAACAGCCATAACGCCATCAGCCAACTTAAAAGCAGATTACTTACGAGACTGTGAATCACAAAAAAATTGTTTGAAGGAAAAGCATTGGATTAATACGTTGAACAAAGTATAATGGCTATTGGAGTGCCAAATAGCGGCACAAGAAAGAATGTCACTATGAGAGAAAAATTTGAAAGGAATAGTAAAAGATCGTCAAAGCAAGAATACAAAATCTTATTTTAATCGTAATATCAATCCTTCAAACGGTTGAAAATGAGGACGGAGAACTTTTGACTAAGAGCAATCTGGAAATAGATTAACGTATTTTCGATGGACTTTATTATTGAATCTGTCGGATTCGAAAAAGTTGCGAATCTCCTGTATTTGTTCCGTAACCATTTCCAATCCGATGAATTCGATAATAAGGCCGAATAAGTGACAAAGTAAAATTACGAAAAATTGATGCAAACAGTAAAGTTTCTGGAGTTGGCAGCCATTCGAATAAGTCGATCAAAGATGTTGGTCCAATTATCTCAACTGCTTTATATACACACATTGTGTGTGTAGAATGAATACCTATTGCTAACAATTGAAAAGAAAGTATAGGATATTTTATATATTTTATTTTGTAATATAATACAATATTCACGCATTGTTATTGATGGAGGAAGAAGAAGTATAATACAATATAAACAGGTCCATAACCTACGCAGTTTTATTAACATGTTAGTCGCAATTTCTCATAGTGATCGGCTTAAATGTGTTTTTTTAAGTCACTAGAAACCAAAACGCGTTCCAGAATAAATTATTAGGGTTAATATTTATCTGCACCTTTGGTATCAATACCTAGTATGCGTTTGTTCGGAAACGATCCATTTATTTACATTATGATATCTATAAATTCCTAGACTCTCAGAATTTTTTCTTGAAAATGTTTCGAACCCCTGTCATCGTAGTGATCTTCTGGATCATGAGAAATCAATTGTTTTAGTTTATGATTTCACTTTAGCAAGCTCTCGATCAATCTTTGTATTAAATTTTAGGATTCTAATATTTTCGGTCATTTACAGAAAAGATTTTAGCGGCTTGCTTTGGAAGATATTGGTAAATTCCTTACAAATAATTGTAGAAGTTGCCCCCTGAATTTTTATCAAATTGCAACATGTTTAACTCCAAAATAGCTAAATAATTAACAACAGAGAAAATGTTCCACAATTTATTCACTAGTGATTTCAAAACATAGTATGTTTTTATTTTCGACTTTTTTCGAACATTAATATAATATCAGATCGATCTTTATTGAAGCCTGATTGTTCGAGAATAGATTTTGTGTCTTGTATTTCGCTCAATAGATTTACGAGGGCAGATTTCTATAAAATATAAAAAATTGGAGAATATTTCACTTGTTTATGTCTCACTGAAACAAAAAAATTGGCTAGCAAATTGATTGCATTTAAAAATGTTTTAAAATGTTTTGATCTGACGGTAAGATACCGATCGATCGGGATAAAAACAATACCCCGCACCTCGATAAACATCAGCGTTTGAAACGTTAGACTGAGTGCGGATGTAATTGGTTTATTTGCATTCAAGCGTTAATACATGGAGATGTAATTACCTACCTTAATTAGATAATCTGTTCCACAGGCTTTCAGTCCAATGTTTCCAAAAATACTGAAAAATTTTCTTTTAAAATTGCATTTATTGTGCCTCAACGGCACAGCATCTTCAGGTCCTTTCTACAAAAAAAAATCCATCATTACATATGAATAACAAAAATTAAGAGGTAATTACAAACCTACCTCTCAAACGACGAATGTTACAACAAACGCATGTAAATCGATATTAAATTCCAACTGATATTGTAATGTTCTATCATGCTTCTCCGTTTTAATGACTTTACTGAGAATGGTTCTTACACTATTCAAACGTAGGGTGCGGATATCGTAAACTATTCTGAAGAATTGCAGATTCTTTTAATCACTTCTTTAAACTATGGCAGATTTAGTTTTGTTTCCTTTCTTGTGGAGTGCAGGCAATAAGTCAATGTTTATGAATATTAAATTTTATTTGTCGCTCCTTTAATTATGAAAAAATAAAATTTAAATCCCAATTATCTAATGCTAAGTTAAATAAAAAATTTATTATATTTCAGCATCGTTATCTCCAGGTGCTGGAGGGGCTCAACCACCGGAAGGAGGTAGAAATCAAATACATAAACATTTAAAAATATCATTTAAAATACTCTGTTCTTAGGAAGAAGAACAGGTCCTGGTAAAATATTTGATGAGCAAGCCTTGTATTTGGCAGGAGCTCCAGGAGGTAGGAAAGATATATATATTTTTTAATATTAAGGCAAATGGAATATTCTAGTGTCCAGAGAAAATTATATTTGTTTTATTGGAATTGGAAAAATTTAAAGAGAAGCACTTTTATAGACATAGACAATTAAGTTAGAATATATCATAAGAATGTTCGTAATATAAATACTATATTCCCTGGGTTAGATTTCAAAATTTCTAATAATTATTTCAATTTAATCTTAAATGGGTCTGATTTTAATGGACCCTAGGTTCATAAACCAACACTTTTGCAAAAACATAGGCTATCCAGAAAATCCTAGACGTATTATGAAATAGGTATAAAGCATGAAATTTATCAAAAGAAAATACGAGATTATTCTGGATCTTTGAACGGAGGGTTCTGCGCCCTACCTATGCTGGAATGAATCTGGAATTATACGAGATCTTTGGATTTTCCAATATAATAAATTTTTTTTAATCTATGAGGGATATATAATTAAATTCGATTCGAAGTTTGAGCAGTTAATGTTGTTGAATTTTAAAAAATATATAATTTGGTTTTCCTCTAAGGATACAATAATTTGCATGATGGAGTGGTAAACAAAGCTTCTTGACGGCTACAATATATGATATTCATAAAAACTAGTAATTATTTCATAATATAACCAATTTCTTCTAATTTATAAATTTATCCGTCTTTACTTGCTTTAAAATCAATCAATTATTTCATATTCTTTTATAGGCATGATTTCGGAGAAAGAAGTTGATGAAGAGCTGGCTCTAGTAGAAGCGGAGCAATATGTAAAGATGATAGAAGATCTTAGAACTTTAAAGGAAAAGGAAAAACAAAAATTTAGAGAACGTACATTATTTAAAATAAATTAAAAATGATTTACTTGAAAGTGTTTTTCACAGGTGCGGAATATCTAAATCGAACATTGCCCGACCAAGAAGAATTTGAAGCCCAATTTGAAGCTTTAACTGAAGAGCACGAAGCTAAAATGGCAAATATTGATACTCTCAGAGAAACACTACAAAAACCAGATATTCTTAGAGCACCAGCACAAGGAGAAGAAGAAATTGCCTTATATGAAGAAGAACTACCACAATTTCCTGAAGATGTTTGTCCAATAACACCAGAGAGAGCTCCTCCACCAGAAGTATGTCCAATTATTCCTTCACCACAGCCTATACCTGCAATAGAGGTTTATCCAGCACCTGATGAAGAACCAGTTGTATGTCCAACACCAGCCAAACCAAGAAAAAGAGTTACTCTTACCGGCAGAATACAGGAATTTTCACCAACGAGAACACCACAAAGTAACTAAAATATTAATGCTTTGGTGTTTCTTATAATGCTCACTAAATATAACAACGTCATAACTCAAAGGACTTTATTGCTCAAAAACTGTGATTTAAAGATTTAAATTGCTTTCATTGATGTACCAAATACAACATTATTCGTAAATTTTATCTCTTCGCGAAATTTTTAGTTACAGATGTGTCCCTACAAGAAAGGTTCCATATGTGTAGACAACTCTAAATTGATGTTTTTTAATTATGACGCTGTTTTATTTAATGAGCGATATTTTTTATAAAATGATTTCCCTTTGCTGTTGTAAATTTAAACGCTTTGTATTTTTTTTACAATCAAAACTAAATTTTTAATTTAATTGGAAAGCAAAGCACTTGTTCAATGTTCAGAAGCGAGTTCCACGATTTAAGAGGAGAAAATCTCTGACAAAAACGTTCATTAACCGTGGCACGGTTTTTCCAGATATCTCAAGAATAGTTTGTGCTTTTATATTTTATCCGTAAGGACTAATCTTTATTAAAGTTCAAAAGTTTTCAATTAGAATACTGACTCAATCACAAACATTTTTTTCAGCTATTTAGTTGGAAGGCTATGCCATCGATTCTGATAAGACTTTAGAACACATCGACCGTGTGCCGGTCCAAGAAAAACGACATTCGTGTACTTTGCAAATGCACAATGAAATTTTTAATTTTACAGCTGTGACTGTAGAGACATATAAGAGCTCCCTCTACCTTTTCCTAGTTATCAACTGAGTTACCCATAGAATAAAATACATGTTGAAAATATGTAGGATATCACCGAGCTCTAGTTTCAGCAAAGCCAGTTAGAAAACCAAAAGAAGATATTCATTCCTGTCGATCTGAAATTAGCACCTAAAATATTTTCTTAAACATGACTTCTGGAGGCATTTCACCATGTTTTGTCATAAACCGAATCCAATTTTCACAGTATATTCCTAACTCGAAGAGGCGTATTGCAGTTCTTCTTTACTGTTTCATTTAAGCTTGGAGACCTAACAACGTGAAGAGCTTCGTCGACCTGTTGAGTTCAGCCATAACTGTAACAAATATACAATTTTTTTATTCTCGAGTCACAGTTTATACTTCACTTGATTTTCAGCGTATGGCTTATTTACTGTTTGATAGAGTTTAGCTATTAAAACTAGAACTACCAAAGCGGTCATTTTAACCAGTAGCCTCTCTTTCAATTGCATTATTCAGGGTAGTATTTCTATCTCTGTTTTAAGCAACTCGGTAGTTCTAGCGTTAAACCCTATCATTAGCCTGAAATGGATGTGACCCGAGGACATATATCATCTCCAGTATTACCTATTCCTATGTAAATTTCAGTTTTTAAGTTTCAATTCCCCCTATTTTGTTGCTATAGTTCTTACAGACTTGCCGCTTTGTGATATCTTGGACACATGCCTGAAATTCTGTTAGCAGGTCTTCTGATATAATCATTTAGCTGTATTACTACTATTCATTTATTATATATTGCAAAGAATTGCAGACAAGATGAGATAGACGTCTCTTTCTTTTGTTTTCTTGTTTATTGTAATAGTTGCATATTATTGCAAACATACTAATTTCTATATACATACTAATCCACCAATTTATTTACTTATGACAGTTCCGAAAACGCCCGGAGGCGGTGTAAATCCAAAATCTATACTAAGAATTCCACAATTCCCGGGACCTAGTGTAGCGCAACCATACGTTGGTGCTCCAGCTGGACCTCTCCAACCTGCTCCTACACCATCTCGCCTACGACTACCCAAGAAATATACACAACGCATGGGAATGACCTCAACCGTAGTACCAGAAGATGTTAGACCATCTAAACCATCACGAGTACAAAGGCCGGAAGCAGCGACTACATGTCCACGCCCAACTTCGAGACGATTATCTATGCATCAAGCTCAAGAAGATGAAATTGCTGAACTGAGGCAACAGGCCAAGGACTATTTTGAGCAACGTAATTTGTGTCTTCTGCTCATTTCCTCGAATATATTTTAATTTTTTAAATTTTAGAAAAGCAACTACTAAACGTACAATACGACGATCCAGAAGAACGTGAATTGGAATTGTCTTTCTTACAATCTGAATATGATGCAAAACTTGCTCATATAAATGAAATCGTACAATTGAGAGCTGAAGCTAAGCAAGAGTATCTTACAGGTATTTATTTTTCAACTTATTTCATATAACACAAAACATTTCAAAATATCATAGTTCGCAATAAAAATTAACATTCATCCTACTTTTAAGAATATAATTGACCCTAAGTGCTACAGCAATGACTAAATTCGGACACGTATTAGTTTTAAGTCTGATGAAGTCAGCTCACAACACGTTCACTAGAAAACTTCCATTACAACCAACTATTCTTCTAAACTTCTCCCTATTAACAGGTTTCACCCAGTTAAATGTTCGAAAAGAGAGTGATTTTCATGATTTTTCTCTCCCTTTTTTAAAATTCATTAAAAAGATATTAATAACGTTCTGAATAGTGACTGTCATCCTGATCGTCGTTTTTTCGTGATCACTTGGTCGTCTTGCGGTGACTACTGTAGTTCCAAAGGAAGGGAATTCCATGAGAAAGACTGTATGAGTTAGGACCGCTTACCAATCATGGTATTAAAACAAGGCAGCAGAAGATTTGACTGTCTCGTTAAACATAAGAAACAAGGATTGTTGAAAGTAAAGTGGTTCCTCAATCTGCATTATTTTAAGATTCAGGACAGATGTGCAGTCATTAAAAGCCATATTAATTTTGATGAAACACCCTGTCTCTCTGGCAGGAAATCTTAGGTCGCCGTAGGTGAAATGTTGTATGATAAGAGTTTTTACCCATTTGCCAAAGCGCACCATACATCTTCCTCAAAATAGTGGTGGTGTGATCGCAACAAGTCATTCTATTGTTAAGATATATGCTCAGATCTTTCGCTTCTGATGTACGTATATATCAAAGCGCATAATTATCAAATAGGCAGACTTCACAGTGTTGATTCGAAAATCATTGTTTTTGGACCATTGGTATACATGATCCAAGTCTATATTTAATCTAGGTGCGCAGCCCTCTCTCAATCCAATGGCCTTGAGTTAGAGTTACGACATCATCAGCAAACATATGGATGTGTGAATTTTCCGCAATTTCAGAGAGCTTATTTATAAAAAGGCTGAATAACAACGGTTCAAGGATTGAACGCTGCAGAACTCCCGACATAATTCTGAACATGGAAGATAAGTGGCCTTATCAAATGCCTTAGAGGAATCTAGTAGCTTTACATAGATAGCAGATACCATCCATATAAAGGCAGGAGCGTATGTTGGTAGTGACCTTCAATACAGTGCTTTCGCAACTATGATGGCCTCGGTATCTTGATTGTGGCTTTTTGAGAAGAGCATTGGATTGCAGATAAGCCTGCAATTAGTTGCACATGAGTATCTCAAGGGCCTTAGGAAGAAAGAAAAGTACGCTGATTGGTCGAAAATCGGAAAGAGAGCTTCAAAATAATATTTTAGCAATGGGAAACGCTATGACGTGTTTCCGGGCAAGCGGAAAATTAAAGATTGTGAGACATGAATTAAATATTTGTGTGGTGAGCTGCCGTGAGAATAGTAGTGAACACTCTAGTCGTAGAGACCTAGTTTAAATCCGAAACTCAATACGAGCAGTGTGAAAAATTTTGTAACTTTATTTAGTGAATTTTTGTAAAAAATAAGTGCTTGAATTTAGTTAGTAACAATTTTCGAGTTCCCTCGTTGTTTTCATCAATACTGACAGATATTAGCAAAATTTTGGCCTTGTAGGACATTTGTTATCTGTGCTTTATTAAAAAAAACTATTAAATAATTCAAATTTTACTTTCCAGAATATACTGCTGCTAAATCACAAATTAGGGACAAAGATGTCCTTGAAGAACGCCTAAAATTTCTTAAAGAAAAATATGCTAATAAGCTGGCATATATAAATGAGAAAAAAAACACACCACCAAAACCCAAGCAAAGACCAGTGAGAAAACCTGCTGCTATTGCTGCTGCTCCAGAGTCAATTCCCAGAATGACGGCTGAACAACGTGCCGAACTTCAAAGAAGATACACAATGAAACTTCCACCAGCGAGATCAAGTCTTGCAGGTGCACCAAGAGCTAGTCTTCCAGGAGAAGCAGTTTGTCCTACACCAGGTGCTCCACAAATGACCGCTGAACAACGTGCTGAACTTAGGAAAAGATATACAATGAAGCTTCCAACAAAGATCCCAAGTGTATCGAGTTTACCAGCTCCTCGTAGAGCATCAGCTTTGCCACAACAAGTATGTCCTACTCCAGGCGCTGCCCCAATGACCGCTGAACAGCGTGCTGAACTTAGAAAAAGATACACAATGAAACTTCCTCCATCAAGAATACCGAGTGCTGCAAGTTTACCATCTGGTCCTCGAGCATCAGGAAGACCTCTCCCACCAGAAGTTTGTCCTACCGCAGGTCGTCCCTCAATGAGCGCTGAAGAACGTGCCGAACTTAGAAAAAGATACACAATGAAACTTCCTCCATCAAGAATACCGAGTGCTGCAAGTTTACCACCTGGTCCTAGAGCGTCAGGAAGACCTTTATTTCCAACAAAACCTTGTCCTGCTCCAGGGTCATTAGGTGCAATGACTGCCGAAGAACGAGCAGAACTTCGGAAAAGATACACAATGAAGCTTCCTCCATCACAAATACCTACAGGTTCCAGTTTACCAGCTCCTCGAAGATTTTCTACTGCAGCAGTTTGTCCTACCCCAGGTGCTGGCTCAATGACCGCTGAACAACGTGCCGAACTTAGAAAAAGGTACACAATGAAACTTCCTCCATCAAGAGTTTCGAGTGCTGCAAGTTTACCACCTGGTCCTAGAGCGTCAGGAAGACCTTTATTTCCAACAAAACCTTATCCCACTCCAGGGTCATTAGGTGCAATGACTGCCGAAGAACGAGCAGACCTTCGGAAAAGATATACAATGAAACTGCCACCAAAAGCAATGAGTGTTAGAACACCGGCAAGAGCTCTTGGTGCAATTCCTGAAGGCGCTGGACTAACAGCTGACAAACGAGCTGAACTTAGAAAGAGATATACAATGAAGCTACCTCCAGCAAGAGTATCGAGCGTACCGTCTTTAGCTTCGAGGATGTCAGTTCCTGGTCAAATGACTGCTGAAGAGCGTGCAGAACTTAGAAAAAAATATACAATGAAACTCCCCCCCGCATCAATGGCAAAGGCTAGGAGCATGCCAGCAGGAAGGCGAGTACCGATTGCCGCATCAGTTGGAGATACTGCTCGTAGAGCATCTCTTGCAGATCGTGCTGAACTTAGGAAAAAATATACCAGAAAACTTCCGCCACCAAAAAAAGCTCAGGAAATTCCAACAGATGAGGAGCTCGTTCGAGGAATGATGATATCCGACACTCAAAGAGTGTTATTAGATTTACCTAAACGAATTTTTCCTGCCGCACTTACTCTAAAGCGCAGAGCCAAGGAAGAATATGCAGCACGTAAGTTGTATAATATATTATATATTTCTCAATTAATATTGATTTTTCCATCCACCCAGAGCTTTCAGTAGCAGAAGAAAATATGGAAGACTCTTGCGAGTTCAGGCAATTTAAAGCTATGTTAACAGAAGGTTACAAAAACAAACTAGAGTTAATCGACAAAATAGGTCAAGTTCAGGAAGACGCTGCTGAGAGATATTTAGCTGGTGATGCCTTAAAAATAATTATTAAAAAATTTGTCCCAAATCATCTTTTCAGAGCTGAAAGCCATAGATGAGTCCGGTCATGATGAAGAAACAAAACAGGATATGATCAGTTTTCTGAGGTCAGAACTTGACACTGAAATTGCTTTATTACATAAAGCAGTAGGGGCCGATAAACGCAAACCACTACCACGGCCTTCATCAGTAAAAGGTATTTATGTATATCGTCTTCATACTTTTAAAGTATGCCTAAGTACTTAAAATGTGGAGCTGATGCTCGTAACTAGCGCTAGCTTCAGCCAGCAATTCTTCTGGCTGACAGTTAACTTGTTCGTCTAAAAAGTTTTCGTTGTCTATCTGACATTAAATTGCCGATCCTTTGCCAACATTTAGCGTGTGCCGTTTCTGACATTCAATATTTTCGGTCTATTGTGGAGCAAAAATGTTAATGCAAAAAATGCAAATTCTCATTTCCTTTTCATTTTAATTCATAGTGTAAATGTTTATACTTTATTTCTGAAAAATTATTTATTCAAATTCAACCAAAATAAAACTATCAGCCGGTAATCTGGCAGTTTTTAAATTCTGTTACGAGCTGCGCCATTGCAATTAAGGTGACCTACATGGCTGGGATTATAACTACAATCTCTATTTATATTTAGTATACATATATTATTTTCTACTGCTTACTGCTATGTAGAAAATTTGAATTTATTACATGTTTACAACTTAACTAGAATTTGTAAATATCGGCTGTATGCGTTCATCTGATGACGATCAGACTGTTATCGATTTTTTAAAGTAATGTTCGACTATAATTTTGTACTTTTACCGTCTTTTCAATCCCCAAGTATTTAAGAATGCAATACTTAAATTCATCAGTGATATGATAGCCTGCAGTTACAAGCGCATTCAATTATATCAGTAAGCCACTGTTGCTTCACTTCTTATAATAAAGTCCTTCTCTACTTTGTATTCGTCTTTCAGAACCACCTACAACACAGAAAGGTAAAGATGTAAGGGCCAAAATGCAAAGGTGGAATGTACCACAAAAAGAAATTCTAATGATGAAGAAGAGAGTTGAAAACGAACTTGAGGCAATCAGAAGATTTACAAGAGACAACAAGAAAACCGTACAACTTGTATCAGCTGTTCCTCCAAAGGTATGCATGTAGTTACAAAAAATGAGTGTTAAAACCAATTTTTAGAAAGACCAGAAAATGTTAGAGCCTCTACAGTTATCCTATTTTATATTTTCAATTAAGGGAAATCCACCCTTTAGGCCAACAAATCATGATTTACTTGGACATTTTGTCATCTTGTCGAAAATCGTATTTTTGTTTACAAAGCTTTCGCGGTGTTTTGGTTTAATTAAACAACATTGCAAAAAATTGTTCTGAATGTAAAAAAGAACTTCTATGTACCTCTTTAGAGTAGTATCTCAATTTACTAGGTCGTTATTGAGCTGTAGTCTTGACGACTACCTGAAAATGCGCGTGCTTCTCTTCTTACACAAATTAGTTGTTACAGGTCTCCCGAATTATTTGTTTGAAAAACTATCATTTGTAAGATCAGCTAGGACATTTGCACTCTTTAATAACTCACCCTCAGAACGCCAGTTTTTTGTTCACTCAATCAGGTTATGGAACAATCTTCCTGTAAATTTGCGTAAGATACAAAACGGCAATAGGTTTAAGTCTGAATTGAAATCTATCTACTATACTTAGGTTATGCATCTGTCTTTCTTTGGATTTTATTGACCTCACAAGTCATACTTAATAGCTGATATCTATTAATGAAATACTTACAAATGATTGAATTATTCTAAATGAGTGTAATAATTAGTAATTTTAATATTACAAGGTTCGTTGTTATTAATATTAAATGTTTTATATTATCAATTTTCTCATTATATTTTTGTTCTTTGCAATAATTTAGTCATCTTGTATATGTAATTCGTTGCATCTCAGATCGGTTAATAATAAGGTTACTAATAAGGTTTAATTATTTGTACTACAGTTTTAAATAAATTATTATCTTTTATTTTTAAATTTCTAATTAATTTTACCGTGTATAATTATAGTTGCCTGGAGATGTAGAAGAGAATCTGAGACCATTTGCTAAGCCGCTGAGTCTCAAAGATGGCAAGGATTTAGACGAACTTGCTGAAGAAGCAAAAAGGAGAGTTTTCCAAGCTACGGTAATTTTGTATATTATATTTCAAAACTTATTTAATTAGCGATAATAAAAGAGAATATATGACGTCTGTGGGTAATACCGCGCTTACCAGTTTATTAAATATGAAGCATGTCTGAAATTATTACATCATTTCATTACAAGAACTTTTAATTGAGCGCAAATGTCACTGAGAGATCTGTTTGATTGCATTGCTCTGTTGTAAGTAATAGGACAATGCACACATTTTGATATTGTGACAGTGGATTTTTAGATCAATATATCTCGTTATATTTTCAAACATTAATTAGCTTAAATGCCAAAACATTTTTCACTTTTAAAGAACTTCGCAATGTCTATAGCTAAGCCATCACATTAAATCCAAAATTAAAGCACGGTATTACACCAGGGTATATGGTAATGCCGCTTTAGCGATAATCTCAGTTTTTAATCTCTGCTTAGTTTTTATTAGCTAAATTTAGGATTTAAATATTTACGAATATCTACAGGTATCAAGTATTCTTGACATATCGACATTTAGCTGATTCTCTAATTAATAACACCAACCTTTTCTTAAAAGCGCGGTATTCCCCCACTTTCCCCTACACATCGTTTCCAATAAAAAAACGATATACAGGGTGGCTCAACGAACACGGAACAGACAACACTTATTTATAGTTTTTAAAAAGTTGCTCAAACACGCAGATTTTTTGACGACTAGGGGTTTTAAAAGAATTCTTTATTATTAAATACAGTGCAATTTTAGCGAAGATTTTCAGATCTTTTAAATTATCCAATACAGTCTGTCCTAGAAAAAACCTCTTTCTCCTCTGCTCTAAAAAATTACTAAATTTTATTACCGCTTGAGCTTTTATGTTTTCAAAAATTACAAATTGAACAAGTCTAAATGATGCCACTCCGTTCAGAATACCGACTCGTAGTGTATTCATGCTGGAAGCTAAATTCGTTTCTTAAATGTTTTTGCAAAAATCGTAAAAGACTGCATTGTTAACATGTTAACGTAGTCGCAGGTTTTTATTTTTCATGAAACGAATTGTATTTCCAATGGCCGTCTACGCAAAAAGTATAGGGAGCTTTACAGAACCTCCTCTAAACTTTCTTCTTGAGAAATATTGTCGTTCCTTTCTCAAGTCGCGCCAGTAATGGGAAAAACTATCAGGATCATCCATTTTCATCAGAAAAATTATCTACCTGAAATATCTTTTTTATTGTACTTGCTTGAGATCACTTTGTGCTCACATTATTTGCTGATTCTCCATTATGGGGTTCCTGATGGTCTGGAAATAAGCTTTCATTTTCTTACACACCATATTTGCGACAAATTCAAAATTATTATGTCACTCGTATTTATGCAAAACCTAGAAGTTTGAAAGGCGATTTCTCGAGAACTAATTAACCAAATTTAATAAGGTAGCGTTGAAAACAGAATAGGCTTTAAAATGATCCATCCCCGTTCCATCTACAATTTTAAGAGGGAGGCTCACTCCCGCTTGGTGGTATATGTGCAAAATATTCCCCCTATTTATATGTCCGATAAATTTAAAAAATGATAATCGCTGCGTTCCATTAGGCTATGTAAAGTACTCATGAATACGAATGGAACGCAAACTTACCTTGTTAGGAGCAAAACATATCTACTCGCTAACAAGAGCTTGAATAGTTGCGAGTCCATAGAAGTACTTGGAAGTATTTTACACAGCTAATAAGTACCCTGAAGG
>QYTT01085433.1:9924-22736 GCA_006980735.1 Dasypogon diadema | reverse complement strand
ATGAAACGAATTGTATTTCCAATGGCCGTCTACGCAAAAAGTATAGGGAGCTTTACAGAACCTCCTCTAAACTTTCTTCTTGAGAAATATTGTGGTTCCTTTCTCAAGTCGCGCCAGTAATGGAAAAAACTATCAGGATCATCCATTTTCATCAGAAAAATGATCTACCTGAAATATCTTTTTTATTGTACTTGCTTGAGACCACTTTGTGTTCACATTATTTGCAGCAGAATCCAAACATACAGTTTTATATCGTTTTGTAAAAGACGTGGTTCTTTTTCTATTTTTCCGCGAATGTGTGCAATCAACTGAAGAACTCTTCAAATAGTTGTTTTCGACATATCTGCCGAAACAAACTTGGCACATCTTATTGTTGAACTGCTGATTCTCCATTATGGGCTTCCTGATGGTCTGGAAATAAGCTTTCATTTTCTTACACACCATATTTGCGACAAATTCAAAATTATTATGTCACTCGTATTTATGCAAAGACTAGAAGTTTGAAAAGCGATTTCTCGAGAACTAATTAACCAAATTTAATAAGGTAGCGTTGAAAACAGAATAGGCTTTAAAATTATCCATCCCCGTTCCATCTACAATTTTAAGAGGGAGGCTCACTCGGGCTTGGTGGTATATGTGCAAAATATTCCCCTTATTTACATGTCCGATAAATTTAAAAAAATGATAATCGCTGCGTTCCATTGGGCTATGTAAAGTACTCATGAATACGAATGGAACGCAAACTTACCTTGTTAGGAGCAAAACATATCTACTCGCTAACAAGAGCTTGAATAGTTGCGAGTCCATAGAAGTACTTGGAAGTATTTTACACAGCTAATAAGTACCCTGAAGGTAACGCGTTTCTTTTTCGTAGCGCTACACTGCATTTCGTGCTCCTGATATGTTGCTAAATTTTCCTCAGCATTGTAGATTTTTTATGCACTGTCCCCTTTTCAAACACAATATGTATCTCGGGTGCAAATTACCATCAAAAACCTAGAATATGTTATTGTAAAAAGAACTTGATAATATCTACTTATATCCGCCTACATAATGGATATGACGAAAACCAACCCATGAGTCACTTAAAAATATCTTTTGCGAAAAAGGAGAATATATTTTTTATTGTTAACTTATTCTTTACGTTTTTCACGTTATTTTGTAGAAAGATATGGCGAATTTGCCACCAACAGTTGCAGAAAACATAACAAAACGTGGCGTTGAAGAACTAGCCAAATCCGCAATTGAAAAAGAAGGTACAGATGAAGTGTACAAAGCTATGAAGCTTGAAAAGAGTGGTGTTGATTTTAAAGATGACCCAAAGAAAATCGTAAATTTTTTCTAAATCGTGAGAAATAAAACAGTGCTAAGTCTAATTTTTCAGGTTAATTTGATGATTCCATCGGATGCACCGAAATTGGATCTGGTTGGAAATGCTCTTGAATCAATTTCAGAAGGAGTAATCACGGCAGCAATTCCAACTGCTGAAATTAATGCATTAGATCCTGTTGCAACTGAAGAAGTTGCATTGACTTTAAGTGCACAACCTCATAAACCTCCTGAAGAAGACATTGCCACGAAGAAAATGGCAGGACAAAAAGTTACTATGCTGCTCACAGAACCGAATCTAAAGAATGAATATTTCGAGTGTGAGTTACTTCTAGACACATTCTATATAGAGAATTTCTTCCAAGCAAAAGGTAGTACACTACCAAAGTGGTTCCCAGGTAAAACCAGTTGTTAAAATTCACAAAATTAATTGTATATCATTTTTTATTCTTAAGGATATTATAGTGCATTTCCTGGTGAAGCTACTGTTTTAATACAACATCGCTCTCCCAGTGACGTCATGATAACAGCTTGGAACAAATTGAAACCCAATTATACAGTGGCTGTCGACGAGAACTAAAAAGATGAGTGTAAGATACATTATATAACTAAGAAATAAACATGAATACAGATGAAATAAATAAAAAATAAATACAAAAACTAAGAAATTCATCTGGATGTGGTGCGTCGCAAAATGAAAATACACTTACGACTAAACTCCTTAACTCTTTCAACTCTTCTTTTCCTTTTGTTGTGTTTCTGCTTAAAGTGGAACTTTAATTATAATAAATTACAAAAAAGTATTTGCTAGAGAAAAATCCAATAAAATAATTACTCGTGCACTGCCAACATTAATTGATATTTGGAAGTTTTTACTGGCGTTGGCAGTTGTACAAGAGCGTTCTGTGCCAGAAAAAATAAAATATCTAGCTATGAACTAAATATTATTTATCCTAGTTAACTATTTTTGGGACTTATGGAATTATCATATTTGCCGTCTGCTTCGGGTCGGATACTTGCCGGTATCGAATTAAAGGGGAACTTATGAGGATTTCGAATTATGAAAAAAAGGCAGCACACACTTTGTTGTCTCTACTCAGGGAAAACTGGATTTTTAGGTAAGAGAGCGCAGGGAAGGGAAGGATACTGTCATCACTTCTTCCTCAAAAACCTTTTCTAGTTCACAAGATGCAACACACTAACAAATGTAAATAAAGAGCATTTCTGGTATTTCACAATTGATACTTTCTCTACAAACACAAAATTTTCTGGTTCAACATAAAATGCATCAAGAAAAGAGATGCTTAAGTGTACTTTTGATTCTACGGGTAAACCGGTTTAATGACTTGGTCATGATAACAAAGTGTGCGCTGGCTGAATAGAAGCAACCGATTATTTTTTTGGAAATATTTGCAAAAAACACTGGAAATGAGGCCAAAAAAAGTTAAAGCACATTTTTGAACGCATCCCAAATATCGCAGATAGAACCATATAATTCCAGTCGTATCGTATGTTTCGCTTTCTTTGCCTCCAGATGTGTATGATACTTTATCTTCAAGTAATGCGTCTTCCACCTTACTGCATTCCCAGACATTGTTTCCTTCGGTATCAGCGTTTTCTAAATAAGACGCAATTTTTTTCCTCCTTGAATTATCGGTACCTTTCCTCCGACATTTGGGATGCTAACTTACGTAAACTACAAAACTTTATGACACGAATTAACGCAAGAACACAAATAGTAACAAACAAACGAGCTCTAAATGTAGCTCCAAAAGAACATAACATAAAATTGCATCGCAACTAGCAAAAGCTTTGTTTTCTTACACGAGATCGAAGAGAGAAATTAAGTGTCCTACCCCTACGCACAACCATTAATGAAGATTAAGGAAAAATGTAATATGTATTCTCGATTCTACGAAGATAAGTGCTCGAGGATTAACACGTTGACTGCCGTTCCGGTCACCGGTGACCGGCATTGAAAAGCTCTCTCGCGTTAAAGGCATTTTACCACGTATTTCTCTCACGAAAGCTTTTATGCTAATTGCGGCAGTCAACGTGTTAATATTATTTTTATCACTTCCCCACACTTGAGCTTTTTTTTTTATCTCGGCCTAAAAAACAGTAGTAAATATAATTTCAGATGATGCACATAACATTAAGAATTTACTTTGTTATTGAAAATATTACAAGAGGAATAATAGGATCATTAAACATGAGACGCTATTGAAATTATATAGAAAAAAAACAATTACGATTTAAAGAGATTTATTAAATTATATCATCTTCATGGATATCGTTTTATTACTAAACGAAAGTTTATTTTCTTGAATGCAACTTTCGATATTTCAAAAATTAATGAGAATCGTCATTTGTCGCAATTTTCTTTCGGTATTTCAAAAATTAATGAGAATTAACATTTAAGCCTATTGGAATTAATAAAAATATAAGTTGTTCCTGATAAAACTAAACGTGTCATCCAGACATAGGAACTTAACAATTGTTAAATCATTTCAATATTTTTTAACCTTTTACTTCCCTTTTAATTTGAGCTCGTTAATCTTCTTACCAACGTCATATTCAAGGTCACATTCTTTTAAGTAGTCTTTAGAAGCTTTGCAGAAAACGCAATTTTGAAAATCCATTAGAAAGAATACCTGCAAGAAAAGAAATACATACATTAAAAAAAGTCGTGGCAATTTTGACTTCTAGGATTTTTGCCACAAAATTTGCATTATAATGACAATAGAATTATAGTAGTATCCACCGCTTTTACGCGACTCTATGCAAGTTTTTCATTTTAATAAATTTCTGGTGTTGTGTAAAATCAGAGCTGGTTAATTCCAGGTGACATTTTTAAAAGGGAAGGAAAAAGGCTTTGTAATATCAGCGCTATTCATTGGCAGACATGATAACTTTTCACACGTCCTTTTAAAATCCAAAAAGAATGAATCTTAAAGATAACAAATAAACCTAGGCACTGAGCTACTACGAAGCCGAAAGATTGAAATTTAACGCAGTGGCATGCATTTTTATAACATTTGGCTACAATTCTGACACAAATAAGCTTGTAAAGTAAAAAAAGCAATCAAATGATTTCTCCGTACTTTAGTGCCTAAAGGAAGCCATAGAAAGTACCTTGTTAAAAGATTTATAGAAGATAACGTTAAAAAATTTATAGAACTCGGATATACTGCAGACTCCTGTAGCAATCGCTGACGAAGGCAAAAATATTACTTGCGAAATGTGCACCCGATGAACGAGTTAAATGTGATAGTACCGCGAGAAGGTAATTCTTCTAATAACTAATTCAAGATTAAATAGTGCCGTCGTAATAAAAATGATAACTAAGCGATTCAATAAATTATTTTATCTATTAATTAGGAAAATACCAAAGAAGGAAATGAAAATAAAATTTGTTTTTACCAATTGAGTGGGAGTGGAAAAAGTGGGCATACTGCTCAGCAGTGCCACATGATATGGAAGTGTTCTGAACAAAGTTAACGAAATCCGAAGCTAAGCTACAAATTTACTTAACCAACAAATTTTGAAGGGTGGCAGACCTGGAGCTGACGCGGGTTTCGGTTGCCAGTATGAAGTGACAACACCGTGCGTACGGCCCGTCGCCGTGCAACGGGAAGCCTGCAATCACCTCCACGGTCACCTGCCAAGGAAATTTATTTATTAGTGTGACGGATGCCACTGAGCAGATCTGCAAACACTGTCACGATCAATGTCCAGCTACGTGCCATCACAAACAGAAGACACACACTTCCAACTACCCCTTTTAAAATGTTCTTTATAAGCGACTACATTTCATTTCAGCTTTTTTGAATTACTTAAAGGAAAATATAAGCTGCACAAGCGAACAAAATAAAATGGTTGTGGAATGAGATAAAAACGAAAGCTTCCATGCCACAAAACTTCTGCCATCTAGGGAGAAGTTTAACAACTATGAGATTTATTCTAAAATCCGCTTGGATTTAAATAGCCTAGGAAAGACTGATAAGAATTTTGAACTAAAAGTTCTCCAACATATTCTTTGTAAAATTATTCAAATAGTAGAAAATTTGTTGAGTACTTTTTATGAGCATCCGCGGCAACTAGTCAATCGTTATCCTCTGATAATAGCTACGTTTTTTAACAGCAACGGAGTTGTCATTCGTTAACTGGGTGAAATTAACTTTGTTACTTTACAGAGTTAATTAGTTTTCTCGGTTTACGCGAAAACAGATTCCGCTTATTCAAAGTCTTTGTGTTTAAAAGCTGATTTTATTCATCATAGCAATTATAATAAACATAAGTGTGGACAAAACTGTAATGAAGATAAATTTCAGATTAATACGGGTATTTACTTATCTCGAGCTTGCTTAAGAAGAGAAAAAGAAAAGAGTTAACTTTGCACTGGATAGATTGTAGCCGTTCTTTAAGCTTTAATAACTCCGTTGCTAATGATTAAGGCGGCCTACTGTGATTGGAACACTAATTCTTCATTTTACTGGGAAGTAAATTTTCTATTCAAGTGGGCTTTTTAAAATGTAACTAAAATTTATACACAGTAATATGCAAAAACTCACATTGATATTCTTTGGGGGAATTTGCTACTGCTCGGTAGAGAAAGAAGGAGCCGTACTAATATTATTACAAAGCAATCATGCACTGAAGCAATTTTTTACATAAACTCCTTCAAAATCTATAACAAGTGTGAAATATGGATAAATTTTATTCGTGTTCTGGTAAATTAATATCCTAGCATAAATTAGTTCTTATATTGCTTTTGTCATGCGTTTAATTCATCTTGGTGTGAATTCGTACACTTTTCTTCCTTAATTTCAAAATAAACGTTTTCTATTTCTTTTCCGAGATTTTTTGCTGCAGACTTTTACTTCCTATTTAAACCAAAAGTTTTCTATTGGATTGCAATTCAGGCTATTTCTTGACCAAGGAAACGAAAATATTCCTAAGAATATCGACGGTTCCATCTAAAATAATTGGAGGATCAATTCCTTTTTACGTCATGCAACCGCTTTGGTGTTTAAAAGTGGATTTTGCACATCATAGCACTTAAACGCAAATATGAATAAAAGCGACCATCAGATAAACGCTATTTACTTATTACGGGTTTGCTTACTTTTGGAATATTACGTTCTTGGCCAACGACTTTTGCATAATTGCATTATTCCAACAGCAAAACATTCCCTTTCTGGGGTAGTGGTTGTATTTTCCTAGTAACCGCGTTATAAAAGCTTAAAAGAACGGTTTCAATTTATCGAGTGTCGACGTATTACGTATTACAATATCTGGATGGGTCATGGGTGTGATGTAGTCTCCGTAATACTTGCCAATACAAGTTACGTTTATATGGCCCATTATCATTTGTAGATCTACCATAACGATTATTTTCAAATGCGAATATTCCACCACAAACAAATACATCTGTTAAAGAAAATACTTCATATTTGTTGTTTATGTAGAAATTTTACCAATTCATATCAATACATTGTAGAAATATTAGAGAAATGTAAGTAAAATATAATTGCTAGTCCCACCACTTGTTTATGGGTGCAGTTTCGTGCACATGTTTTCACTCTTAAACACATGTTCGTGCACATGTTTTCACTTTAAAAAGGTTTACTTTATATATAAAAACAAGTTAAACATTTTATACATTTTTATATATATGTCAACAAGAGATTAAGGACTTTGTTTACATCGTAGGATTTGCTTTATTTATAAAAGGCATGGAAAATTTGTCCCGTCCGTAACGTCCCATACGTAATGAGATAATATTATACAGATATGTATATATGATGGTTCTCTTTTTTCTGTTCTATACACTTTATTATCATTATGTGTGGATTACAGCACAAACGCACTTATACCATCTGCCAAGTAATAACAGAAAGACTGTTCATCTCCTAAGGCAAGCAGTGAACGCTTTTTCACGAATTTTTGCCCATCGATGCCTCGCCTGAGATCTTTCGTCTTCCTCAAGCAATAAATACCTCACAGTCTACAGCTCTCAGGCGAGGCATCGCTAGGCCAATAATAGAGAAAAAGCGTTCACGGACTGCCTATAAAAAACTGACTTGTCTTTCTGTTATTGCTTGGACGAAGCTTTGGATAATTTCGCAAAATTTTAGAAATTTTTAAATCTCTACAACGCAGAGTTCAATTTTTGTTCCGTCCGTAACGTAGGTTTAATTCTTTATATTGTAATCATTACTATACTTGAGACCTTGAACATATTATGAAATAAGAGCTACTTAAAATATCCTCATAATGGTATATGGTTTGTAAATATATGCCATTTCATTTATATATATAAATATTTTCGTAAATAAATTTTTTTACAAATGTCTGCGTCCGTATTTTTGATAACGGGCCATATATATATATATATATTATATACTCTTCATCGCATCTGCAATACATACTCAAACTAAACAGGTTGAGATCCTCTTCAGGTACAAAAGGAACTCTATATTTAAAGTATGATCTGCCGCTATTATAAACGTTGCTCTTTGTCTGGTCAATTTTCATCTATTTTCTAAAATAACTTTGAAACTATTTATTTTAAAATTATAAAAAAAATAAATTTGAGACAGTAAAAGAAATATATTTCATTTGATATATCACACGGTACAATTTGCAAAACTTTTTTTTCCAATTTTCTACTTTGGCCTCCAAAAGTAACACCCATATTCAAAATTCATTTATTTACGTTACACATCCGTGTTTAGGTCACCGAAATTCATTCGTGTACCAAATTCGTAGATTCGGAGCAAATTGGCTGTGACAGATGGACAGCAGACACACGAGTGATCCCATAACGGTTCTTTTTTTCATTCGGACGTACGAAACCCTAAAAAGATCTAAACCCAGTTATGCCATCTGGAATTTAGATTATTTTACAAGGATAATAAGTCTGCGAGTTTATTCATAACTTTATAAAGAAAATTAAAGAATATAATTTATTCAGCCGCAAATAACGCAACTTTCAGTCGTGCTTTTGACCCAATTGAAAAATTCTACTGTAAAGAGGCAAACGAATACAGATATACTTCTTACTTCAGACGAAGAAATAAAATCACTTCTCATCTTGTTTATTTTTAAATCATATTCACAAAAGATTTACTTTACGCTATTTCCGCATTTTGTGTTGAATATGTGTTTTTTGTTACATTTTCTTGAAATATATACATACATACATGATTCTTTGAATCTTGTTTACTTTTTATTAATAAAACATCGTTCATTAAATCGAACCTCAATTTTGGGGTCGATACACACCAGCAGTATTCCGTCGCGCAACACTCTGCATTTGCCCGTGCAGGTTGTAGGGTGGCATGTTTAATATTTCAATTTAAATATATTATCCTACGGCCTGCACGAAAAAATGCTGTATAATGTTGCACAGCAGAATGCCGCTCGTATCCTTAAAACTCTTGAAAGCAGCCAGCAAAAATTTTGAAAAGTGAAAAAATAACGGAGTATCCTTAAAAGATTACGACCCGCTTATGTAATTATTTAAAGTGAATATACCTATTAAATATTATATAATAATTATAGATTATACAACTTTAAAAATAAAATAATAGGAAAATCTTTATTTTATACAAAAATATTCCTGAATTTTACAAAATGCGATTAAGAGGTCATCAAAAATCATTGAACTTTCCATTTTTCAGAAACCAAAAAAATAGCCTTCTCTAAGGAAATATATTACGTACCACTGTAGGCGGATTTGCCAGAAATAAGTTAAAGCTAAAACACTGCGTTTTCAAAAATATTTTTAAAGTTCAATTCATCCGAAATAGAGGTTGAAAACAACTAAAGATTATGAAAAATGGTCCGTCTATTTACAGTAAACCGGTCTCCTACATATCTTTTTATAAATTTTCTATTCCCTCCTTCTGTTTTTTCTAATAATTTTAATCATAATACACTCACATTTTTATGTTCCGGACATAACAAATTCACTCTCCCAAAAGAAAATGAGCCGCACTTTATGCATAAAATTGTCCTGTTATTGCGCTGGCAAATGCAACGATCTCTTGACATCTCCATTTCACAATTATCTGTTTATCCGATTAATGTACTGTATGTAAGGCAAGAAAATTGCGAACACAATTTACCAGTTAATCTCCGTACTTGAAACAAATAAACAACGCAAGCCTGAACGAATAACGGAACGCACAAAAGACAGCAACAAAAAATGTACACCATACAGCAACTAATCCTTAATCCAACGCCATCTTACGGAAAATTTAAGTTCATTACATTTTTATGGGAAAATTATAAATACTCCTATATGAACTAAAAATATAAACTATAAAATATAAACTATAAAAATATAATCATAAAATTAGAATTAAACTTACATAAAAGAATCGTTATTGTGTTTAAAATTTTTCTACTAAACAATTTCAGATATTGAATAACTCAATGGCGCTTGCGCCAAAGTGAAGTGTGAGTATAATTATACTAAGTAGCGACAGTGGCGTAAATGGAAATAATTAAAACTGAATAAATAAATTAAATTAAATGTAGGGTATTATAGCTTTGAGCAAACGTTTGTAACGCATCGAAATATTCATGATACACAACTGGAAGAATTTTTCATTATTTAAACTTTGCTTAGGAACAAATAAACAAGGCAATTCTGCGCGAATAACGAAACGCATAAAGGACAGCAACTAATCCCAACGCCATCTTACGGAAAATTTAAGTTCATTATATATTTATTTATATAATTATAAATATTGCTATGAACTAAAAAATGTAAACTAATAATCCCCATAATGATAAAATTAGAATTAAACTTGCATAAAAGAATCGTTATTGTGTTTTCTATTTTTCTAATTACATCTTCAATCACCCGGCAATCTACGAACTGTCATCGAGTTCCTTCACCTTTTTGTTTTTCAGCAAGCAATAGGAAATAAGGGCGTATTCATATGTCGTGACATCGTTTATCTTGCGGTTTTATTATCAAAAGTTTTATGGTTTCTTGATTCCTGCACTTGAATTTTTTGATAACATTCGGGTAGATACAAATGATCAAATTCAACTAGTCTCACACTGGCTTGCATGCAGAAGTGACTTGTGTTGAGTGAAAGTCTTCGAGATTTTAATTTCTAATTAATCTGTTAGCTATTGTTTTGGTTAAAAAAGGTTTGAAATGTCTGGCAAAGTGGATACATTAGATAAACTATTCAGGTAAGTTTGAAAATAATTAAGAAATTTGTAAGTTATATTGCTTACGTCAATGATTTGAGATTGAGGCAGATTAATTAGCCAATTACACATTTAATTATGCACTGTATACTGAATGATTAAATCAGGAAGTCATGTGATTAATTTTTTCTACTAATATATATTGAGATATCCACTTCAGAGTGATCAGGACATTCCTATTAGAGTAATTTATCTCATTTGTTGATAAAAGAACGAAAAGTTCCCATAGTACTTTATCTCTCCTAAAAGATAACCAAATTGTACTCAAATACCTTTCTGGATGTCGGGAACTTAAATTATAACTACATTCAATGAATATTTACTTTTCAGTCTCATGGATTTACAATGTTTCAAAGTATAACTCAAATCGGATTCTTAATGTATTCTTATTGGGAATATAATCACTTCTCTAAGAAAAGTAGGTTATTTTAAAATTCAGAGTTTTAGTAGAAAATGAATTGAGAAATGGCAACATAGGAGGCAGTTTTCGTTTAAGATAGATTAACGCTTTGAGGGTCGAAAAAATGCATTTTTCTGTCGATATTCCCTGGTTCCTTTATCTTTCGTGGAAAGGTTTTCTTTCTGTATTTAGAAAGTATATCGGTTGCTTAATCTGGGGAGGCCCTAACATGCATTTTTAAATTTTACAGCAAAAACGAAAAACGTTTAAAAGTTGTCAATTTCGTAGTCTTTTTTTGTATTTACTCATTTACGTTAGCGTTGACTTTTGTGTGATAAAGCTATTAAATTAAGAAGCCAATGCCAAAATCATAAAATAAGGCGATTTTTTAAAGTGGAAATAAATGTTTACTAATTAGGAGCAGATATGACACCATAAAAAGAATGACAATCGGATAGCACCATGATGTTTAGATGGTCTCATTTCTTTTTTGAAATTCTTATTCTGTGCTGATATACGCGGTGAGGTTTGACCTCAATAAAATGTTTTTTAATCCTTTGCGGAAGCGGAAGGGGTTCACATTTGTTTTCCACTTCAGTTTAAAAATAAATGCTTCCATTCGTATCATATGCCGCACAAGAAAGTTAATTGACTGTAGGGTCGCCAATAATTTCGTTAAAGGACCCCTCATTTTTCTTATGGAAATTGATTCTAGGCGAAATTGGCTGAAATTAACATATTTTGCACAGGTATCCCTTGAAAGGTTGTACAAAATAATAAGAGGCTTTCATAGCTATCTCGGAAAGTGCTTGTAATGAAGTAAATGAATGAGAGGGTGGAAATACCATTAAACAACAATTCAGAGGGATGCCACTACTAAAGATGAGTTGAGTAGATAAGCTTAAGCAAAGATTTTCACCGCACAGTATCAGATTTCAAAGAAAAGTGCTTCAGCAGATGCAGAAATTTACTACAGAACTTAAAAAATATGTAGGAGATGGAGATTATACGGCATACTAGATTTTTAATGCGTGTTAAATTGAGATATACTGGAAAAAACTATCATCCTGTATATATAAATTTCCACAAATCAGGAGTCCATGTCTGGTTTTAAAATAAATAGAGTCATTCTTTGTTTATGCAATAATGCATCAGTAGGTTATTGCATGAAACTGATGTATATAAATACATAAATCATTGATCTAACTCATTTGATCTATTCAAATAACTAGATATGACTGTTAGAGTAGAACATGGCTTAAATTTGGCAAAAAAAGTTGGAGACTTCTACCTGACTCTGGGCGTTACTTGTCAAAACACCGCACAGATTAAGATCTCCCAAACGTAATTTTTCATTGGTTATATCTCCACTAAATGCATAATCGGGTAGTTTTCTAATTCTCCTATTGGTTGTGGTTTTTGCACTTCTAATGCCGCATCATTTCTTTGGAGCAACTGGATCCATTTTTATATATTATCCTTCCATGAAAAGTTCATAATGACACAGAGATTTCTTAAACTCATTGAAATACCGCGAAAATAGTCATGTTGTCGCCTTGATTTGGGCATATTCTTGTACGGGATGTTCCATATTTTTAGTTATCCTCAAGGATTATACTCAAAAAATGTCTCATCCATAATTTTCCTGACAACAAATTATGGAAATTTCTTTAAAATTATCCAAAGAGCATCAATGGCTAAGCAGATAATACAAAGGCTCATAGATTATGTGGTCCCGAAACCACCAAATGACCAAGGCTTTTCTGCTGACAACGGAAGCGGTTGGATAATCCAACAACTATGTTGTTTTGAATCCACCATACAGTCGATTAGCTCCAATATGGCT
>QYTT01085431.1:4460-18416 GCA_006980735.1 Dasypogon diadema | reverse complement strand
TATTGGACATACGGAAACCTAGTGAGTATTATTTCACATGTAATTGATGTAGACGTTCCACTCCGCGAAAATTACTTATTACTTACTTTATTCTTTAATGAATTACTTATTATTCTTCCCAAAAATCCTCCGTACAAAGTAAGTATCTAACTGTTATCCTTTTCTAGATAAATCGGCTTAAAAGCAAGTATTCAAAATTATTTTATTGCTTTAGTATTAATTGGTAGTAAATGCACGATTTTTAATCTAGAACAAGTGCTCTAATTGACCTCCATCTTCTCATATAATTTTTTTCTTAAAATGAGCCAGGTAACAACCACTTAAAGGATTAGCATCTCAAATTGGGACACCCTATACAGTGCTGGAGCACATTAAAACTTTTTCTACTTAAAATTAGGACATCATTATAGGGATGTTTAAAGGCAATCGAAACAGTACACAATAAGCTCGTTCATATCGCCTTTTTCATACGAGTTCTCAATTTTTTAGACATTTAACCCTTTCGCTATGATGAACGACTATAGTCGCTTTTCATCAGGTGCCACCTACAAACGACGAACGACTGCAACCGCTGCTTTCCTACTCATACTCAGCGTTCGTAACTCGAAGAAAAAATCCCTTTTTGAGGTTGATTTTTAGGGTATTTGTTTGTAGAGGGATTTGCTTGCGAAAAGTCTTCAATTTAAGGCAATTTTCTCCAAACAACTTTTAGAATAAATTAAAACTTCATTACCCTGAATTTCTTCAAACTATTGAGTTTATCTTTGACAAGAAATCGAGTCGAATCTTTAAATCTTGCTATATCTTTCGTTAATTTTTCTTAATATACTATTTAAACAATGTTTTCTTGTCTATTTTATTGAAAATAATTGCATAATCTAAAGATATTAAGAATCACTGAACTCTGAGATCGGAAAAATAAAAATACCTATAGATTACAAGTTTTGAATTTCAGCTTTTCAATTCGACCTTCTATTTGAGATACAGTTGTAATTTACGGCACATCTCTTAAAGTTTATCCTGAATATTATTAAAAATGCAGTATTTCATGTTTCTGCATAAACTTAGCAACTCTTCTGCACCGGAATTCATATAAAAGCATGTGACTTCGTATCAATTACTTTGAGTAGGAGATTTTAAGGGATATTTTGTCCAAATTGAGGGTGAGGGATTTTTCAGCAACAAAAGTTCCAAGGACTGCATACTACAACTTACCAGGCATTGCTATTCAATGTTCAAACGTTTTATTGTGCATTTTGTGTCTCAGGGTGAGGCAAAGACAACTCAATAAGAACGAAGGAACAAAAGTTTTCCGAATCAGTCTCAACCGAACACTTCGCTGTCGCGTCCAATATGTGTGTAGTTGCCGCGGAGTTTCGTTCGCAGAGGCAAAACCTTCTAAACTACAAGCCATGAACTGACCTTGAGCACTAACATATGAACTGTTTTTTATGAACGCTTCAAGATAGCCGTACATGGGCTGACGAAGTATATAAGCCCAATTTCGCCTATCTTAAAGCATTCATAAAAAAGGGTTCAATGTTCTCGCTCTTCTTCTTGTGCATGGCTTGTAGTTTCGAAGGTTTTGGCAGAGGGCATCTCGACGGAAAAGTAGTTCTTCGAAAAAGGGTTAATATAAAAATATTAATTCGCAGATAGCACAGGCGGCGCAAACAAAGCTAATATTTACTGCGTTAAGATTGAAATTGGTAGACGCTGGTTTTTCTCCATAACATTTTTCCAACTCATCTCGCTTTTGATAAATACCAGATGTATTTAAAATACAAAACAACTATTGCAAGATATTTTAAAAATATTTACAAAAACTTTCCAAATTCTTTCTAATAATTTTCAAATACTTCTAACTAAGCGAACTTTAAATGTATTCTGAATCAGTTATTTTAAGACTAAAAAGTGTAAAATAATATATAGTTTAAAAAAAACCTATAAAACACGCTTTTATCACGCACTACAAATTAAAAAATAGTTAAATTAAATAAACTTTTATTTGCTACGATATATGCATGTTACCCTTGCCAATATCTGACACTGACAATATGAGCTCCACACATTGCGCTCTCTTGGACGAGATTTCACTTTGTGGACATACATAGATTTTAGTTATTGACGAGTGGGTGCACAACTCTCCCCACAACTACTTTTTATCTGAAGTTTTTTGAATATGTGACATTTATTTAAAATTCAGTGTTTTTTAAAAACAATATTTTCGTTATTTTTGCGTTTGGTTTAGATTTCTTTGTAGTACATTGTCTTTTAATTTATTTAATGGTCGGTTTGTGATTTTTTTTTGTATATTACAAGTAAGTAAGTTGATTGCCTTTTTGTTTTACAATATTGTCTGATATAATTCCCTAGAGTGCTCCTGATGATGGCTGGAATAGTCAGGCGAAACGTTGAGCGGCAATAAATGTTGTAGAGGAATTGCACAGTTTGTTTTGATTCAGACCGTAAGCAAGAAGGACGTACATCGTGTGAATAACCTAAGTAGCAAACGTGTAAATTTTATTCTTTTTTTATTCCTTACAATCTTATATTATATATGTTTGTTCACTTCTAAGACCACTCTTTGAGTTTTACAACAAGTAGTACCAACATATAAGACTAAAACGATGCGCCTACATCTGAGAGTAAGTACTAATTTCCAGATCTTTAAAGATCCAGATCCAAGATCTGTATAAAGATCGAGATCTCGTATTGTTGTTGCAATTACGTGTCTAAGTGAGATACGGATCTTGATATTTATCTTTATGGGTCTTGTGCAAAAAAAAACACAGCTAATAACACGGTAGATAGTTTAATGATTGGCCGAGGAAATAGGCGTTACACAACCGAATATTGTAGAAACAATGAAGATATTTTTGTATTGGGTACTAAAGCCATAAGACCGAATTTTCGTCATATTTTGAGAAAAGGAAAAATTGAGGATAAATTTTAAATTTACATTTACTTAGTATTAAAAAACGAGAACGACTAAATAGCAAGTAATAAAAATACTCGTCATTAATTCCAGAAGAAATAAAAGAGCAAAATAAAAATGATTACAACGATTAAAAATAAATAACTGAAGTACTTCAAAATGGAATTTCTTTTCCTGGAAAGAAAAGAAAATATATTACTTTCTATGAGGCTGGTTAGTGGAATTTTCGATAATAGTGATTGCTTTATTGATCAGAGGTACAAGTGTTAGGTATAGATTTAAAGATAATCGACAGGACAGGAGTTTAATGCACAAATATCTCTTATATCTCGCGAAACCTCGCTCGAATATCTGTTAAATTTTTTGTCACTAACAATTAACGGAACACCCATTTAATAGAAGTATAAATAAAAGTGAAGAAAAGAGGTGTAGTGGATTTATTGATAGGTAAAAGAAATTTAAAAGCTGTTTTATATTTGAAGAATCGCTTTCGGTTTACTTTTATCTACTAATCATTCATAACAAGTGTAAAATAGTTTGATGAAAATTTTTGGCACTTTAAAACATTGCAAATGGTCTTCAGATCAAATGTCCAAAACCACAGCTCAAGAAATTGTGCCTTTGAATTAAATAGCAAACCTCGGAACTGCTTGTGACAATGATTTTGATAACTTTATGCAAATTTAATCAATTGATTCCACCGTTTTTACCTAACGAAAAGTGAAAATTCACGTTTTTACATTTTGCTTATATTTGATCAGATATAGGTTCACTTAGCTTTCTGCGGCACTTATAATACGCTTTCTCTTGTGCGAATGCATGAACTGCCTCTCCTGCGTAGCCAAAGAATACAGACTCTCTTTACTTTTTAAATTCCACTAATGACGCCATAAGAGGCAGTCTGTAGCCAGATTTACGTGAGATAAGGCTTGGAATCCGTAGGCAATAGGGTTTCTTGCAATTCAACCAGCGTGGTTTCCATTTCCTGCCAGATATTGGCTAATTAGTGAGATCAAGATTGCGTTGGAAACCTTTAATTAGCTAGTTCGTACAGAAAAGCAATTTAAATGACACATAAATGATAGGTGCGGTTCATGACACATAAATGATAGGTAGATTCTGTTATCAATTTATGTTAAAACTAGCTTCTGCCCGCGACTTCGTCTGCGTGGACTTCAGAATTGGGTCGAGAGAGAAATGAAAAATGTGTGAGTAATAAAAAAATTAATGGGATAAAAAATTCAGTCATATCGCTTGCGCTGTAATAGAGCAAAATAGCTGCAGTTTTGCGTTTAAGTGATTAGGAATTTGATATGGTGGAATTACAAAATTTATATTGTTTTTCTTTTGACGCACATATTTTAAGATAATATACTTCTATTAGAAAACAGACATAGATGGTAAAACTGAATTTACTAATGATTTTTGCCATCCAGTGACGACTGAGGATGAACTTATTTCGCACGTTTTTCGAAATTTACAAAACAATATCAGCAACGAAGAGTGGTTATACGAGAGGGTAGTGCTATCGCCAATAATGAGTCCGTCAATAACATTAACAAAAAGATATTGGGAGGGTTAGTTGGTTAGTTGGCGAATCAAAAATATACACATCAATAGACATGAGCAGTGATGACAGTACAACCCTGTAGAATTTCTTAACACCTTGGAATTAACAGGAGTGCCTTCCCATTGTAGCGTGTTGGGTGTTTTCGATTTATCGCGTATTAAAATAAGGTCCACACTCCTAAAAATTTCAAAAAATTCAAGAGAGATATGTTAAAACAAATTCAAAAATTCAAATCAAATCGTAACCGTTTTTTTAAACTTTAGTCCAAGTTCGGAGAATAACAAAATGGCTTTCGAAAGTTATGTCTTCGCATCCGGGTGGGGTCCATGTTGAGCATGAGCTTCCAGGTAGGAGTTGGGTTTCGGCTGCAAAAGAGAGACCGCAGAAAACGTAACATAAAAAAAAAGAAAAAAGAAAATTAAAAGTTAATGTATTTCAATTTTTAAATTTGGTGAGGTGCTGTAATTAAGAGAAAAGAAATAGTGGCAAGCCAAAAAGATAAATTTTAATAAAAGAGTATATCATTGTCTACCTAAGTTTTCCCCACTAGGTAAGTTTTATAGTTTAGATAGTTATAAGTGGTAGGAGTATACTATTGTAAAGATCTTTATGTACAGGGTTTTTTGATTAGCACATAGAGCAAGAAGGACATTAAGTGCCAATACGGATGATAACTCGGCAAATTACGGCAAACCATCAAGGACCAGAAAGTTCTAAATAGCAAATTTTCTCTGCCATGGAATTTCAACAGTTGCGTAGCGAGCTACACGTGGAGAACAACCTATTAGGTAGATAGATATTTAAGTGTTCAGTTTATTTTCTATTTATTGCTGCATGTTAGGATAAAATCTTGTTGAATTATTTGTGAATTTGTAAATTGGATATATTAAGCGATTATTGGGTTATGGTGGCTACCAAGGTAGGTGTAATTTTATTGTAAATATTTTGTGAGATCACGCAGGTAATAATAAGGTTATACAAGCTTAATTACTATAATTAATTAATTGTACCTGGAAGCTCTCGTGCGTAAGGTGGCCTGTCGCTCAAACGGCTAACAGGTAGCGACCCTATACTCCATGCCAAAGATTATAAACCCTAGACGCTGATTGAAAATTACCTAGGCACGTTACACCATAAACTGGAGCTAAAGGTTGACGTCCCAGTTCTGCTGATGCGAAGTCCCGATGCACTGAGATTGTGCGATGGTACTTACAACAAAACATGTTGTCACAAAACAACTTTCCTAAGAGCTGTGAAATTATGACAGGGGGTGTGAGCCCATAACAAACAAAATTTTTGTATGTAAATTTTGCAGGAAACATTAAAAGTGTGAAACTTTTCTAGGTAAATTTTTTGAGCATTTTTGACAAATATCCTTTCAAACACATACATGATGTAGAAATTTTAACCATATAAAAACAAAACATGTACTTAAACTTTCAATCTCGTTTCTGAACTCGTATCAACGAAAACTCGAACACTAATAATCCCATAGTAAAAATTTTTTATTCAAATTTTTCGTAATCGTAGTGGCTAACGTTAAGCGTAGCCTTTTTTTTATTTTGAAAACTAATATTTTTTACGACCGCTTGAATGAAGAAAAATTGGGTAAATTTTCGGACTAAGGGCGCCACCTGCATATGAAGTATCAGATATGATTTTCGATGTATTTTTTTCTCCTGAACACGAATCTGAAAGAAAAAATTGGCGCTGTTGCGTAGTTTTTGAAATTTCAGTAATTTATTCAGTAATTATGGTGTGTACACAAGAATAAACAGCTTCTTTTGTAAGTACACTAATATGCAAGGAGAGTCGCTATTAACTAACAATAAATAATTTAAACTAAATTTACAGACAATTTAAGATTAAAGAGAAAAGGAACGAGACAAGAAAAAGAAAAAAAATGAAAACAATTAAACCATAAGCTAATTACACTAAGTCAAAAGGATAATAAAAATACCATGCATCTGAATGATCTGAATAAAAAGTCTATATGTTATGGACCAACAGCAAACGCTTGAACTCACCAACACCACGGACGGACTGAGGGAGACAATTCCACAAACGTGGAGCTTGAACAAGGAACGAGAATTCACATGCTGTTGTTCTATATCGAGGAATCAAAAACTGCCTATCACGTGTGGACCTCAAGTAGATGAACTCCTCATATAAATAGGCCGGTTGTTTGGAAGTAATTAATTTATAAGCATCCCAGTAGTGTTAATTTAAATTCAGAAATATGATCAAACCTTCTCAATAAATAAACAAACCGCACACAGTCATTAAATGCTATTTCTAGTTTGCGCTTACAAACAGAGTCAAGTTTCGGAAAAATGGAGGAGCAGTATGTGAAATGAGGAATAAGGAGCACAATCATAAACGAAGCTGCAAGGGCAGCACATCAGCAAACAGCCACAGCCTCCGTAGGCCAGCATAAATTCTGCTAAGCTTGGCTTTAATCTGATCACAGCAACTCAGCTTATGATTTAAAATGACTCCCAAGTTAGTGACCTTGTTTTCATATGCTAGAACGGTGTTATCTAGCATTATTTCTGGAAAAGTTCGCACCAATATGTTAGGCGACCGATAAAAGGCAATACATTGTGACTTCGCTGGATTCAGTAACAGCCGATTTGCCCTTGATCCCCATTAATTTGCTGTATACCGTATGCAATCTCGTTCGGAGGTACAGAAAAATACAATTGAACATCATCCGTATAGAGATGAGCTTTGGCGAAACGGACCGATGAAGGAAGATCATTGATGTATAAACTGAAAAGCAGTGGGCCAAGAATAGAACCTTGTGGAACTCCACTTAGCAACGGCAAGGAACTTGAGGTATCCGTACCCATTTTAACCATCATTCAAAAAGCTTTTTATTAAGTTGATTGCAGAACTTTCAAAGTAAAAATTACTGCGTAATTTTTCAAGCACAATCTCAAGGTCAACACTGTCAAAAGCTTTAGTAAAATCGAGAAGAACGAGAAAGCCGATGCGACCCAAATCCAGTTCCCTATGCAAATCAGAAGTTACCTTAAGCAATGCCGTTTCACAACTATGACGAGGACGGAACCCAGACTGAAAAGGAGAAAGTAACTTGTTGCGCATTAAGTAATCTGAATCTGAGAGGACATTACCTTTTCCAAAACCTTACCAAGAAAGCTCAGAATACTTATTGGTCGCAGATCCGAAACATTAGTGCATGTAGGTTTCTTGGGTAGAGGTATTACGATAGCCAATTTCCACGCACCAGGAAAATATGACATAATTAGGCACTGATTTATGATATGAGCAATGTATGGTACAAGTAAGGGGAACAAGAGTTTTAAGAGACGCGGGTTAAGGCCATCAGCGCCAATTGCATTCGACTTAATTGAGTACACCGCATTATGCAGTTCCACATTATAAAAGGTCTCGGTGTCACGAAGAATAAGTTGTGGCGCGATCGAATCATTCTGCACTTCATTAGGTAGACAACTCCCAGATGTAACAGCAAAATATTCATTGACACAGTCCGGATCAAATGTACACTCCAAAGATTCATCCCTATGAATACCGTAAGTCCGAAGGTTGTTCCAAAGCGTTCTTGGGGGTAAATTAGGGTTAAACTTAGTTTGAAAATAGAGTCGCTTTGCTTTACGAATTTCGAAAGTCACCCTGTTACGGGCCGCCTTATACAACATACGACGTTGATCAGTTTTGCGTTGCCTCCATTGGCGGTAAAGAAGCTTGCGCCTCTTTATCAGTACGCTAATTTCCCGAGTGAACCACGGGCAACGGGTAGACATGGACTACAGGATTTGATTGGGAGGTACTTATCATAAAGGTAATACATCAAGTGATTAAACTGACCAACCTTAGAGTCGATAGAGTCCTGGAGAAATAATAAATAATCGCAAAAAACTGATGATAAATATTCCAGTCAAAATTAATGTTCATCAGTACGTTTATTGTTCGATAAGCAGTACAAAATGATGTTCCGCGAATTTATATCTAAAACGGTTGTTATTGGATTTCGGTGTACTCAGAAATAAAATAAAGTGCTAATCATGTAACAACGACTTGATCAACCGATGAAAAAATTGAAAAAAATAAGAAACAGTCTGTGGGAATACGTTGCAGAACAAGGATATCTACCACAATTTTATGAAGCTCGTCTTCCTCTGGAAAAGATTATTGCAATTTTCGGATTTTGCCTTTTTATAAATTCTCCAAGGACGAAATTAATGATGGTTGACATTAATATTAGTAGCGAAGCTGTAACTAAATGGCAACAAATTTTTCGCGACATTTGTTTTGCGTGGGTCGTAAGAAACACCAAAGTAATTGGCGGTGAAAATCATATCGTTGATCGGCACTTTCCTATACATATCCGTCTTAATTCTAATTATTTTTTAGTTAAAATTTGCACAAACATACTTTAAAGTATCCTTGATAACATATCTTTCGCCCAGTCCTTAAGTAGTTCACTAAGTTATAAAAAAAATTGTAAAAGAGGACCCTTTTCGGGCCGTCACAGTGGTGTTCTCCCTTAAATGAAAATATTTTGAACATAATTTTTTTGGTATATATTGACAATATTGTGCATGTTTTTTTGTAAAGTTGTTTCTCCGCTTATCCCTCACTGTATTGGATGCAAATAGCAAAACAACCCTAGAATTTCCTGACTACTTGCAAGTAGAGCAAATTTTTAACGAAAACATTTGGGATTTTTTTAAGGACAAAATTTGTGAATATTATTGTTTTAAATTACATAAGTTTAGTTTGTTATTTTGTAACATGTAAGATTAAAATTGTTATTTCTACTGACGTACATTAAAAATATTTAATTGACATAAAGCCTTTTACTCACTCATTTTCAACTTAATCGTCTTCTGTTAGGTGTAAATGTATTTTTTAAAACTCCTACTTCCCACTCAACCGGCCCTCTGAATTTTTTTAAAAAAGAACGTAAATTATTTACAAACGTACACCTGGACCTTTTTACGCGGTTTAGTACTAGTTATAGCCGATATCAAAAATTCTTAAATGAAAACTAAAAGGTAGTTTTTCCCGTGTAATTTACGTTTACGCAGTCTTTCTTTACGCGATTTATTTGCCTTTACGCAATTTCTTGCTTTTATATGATCTTTTTTACGCGGTACGCTACCTTGCTTTCAAAAAGGTCCAGGTGTATATTCATTTTCATTTTTATGTCTCAAGCAAACACACAAAGTCCTTGATTATTCAGAATTGCTGATAATAAAGTCAGGGCAGGGCTTACAGTGGCAGTATGTATTTCGGAAGTATATTTACAACTAATATTTGCCAGGATAGTTTAGATAATACCAAAAATAATTAATTTTGCTAACATAGTATGAGAAAATTTCCAAAAGTAAATAAAACATTTTAGCACTAAAGTAGTTGTGACTGGCAGACCGGCAAGTCTTTCTCTCGAAAACTTGTAGCAATGAGTAAACTGTTAGGTAGATAGATGAAAACAATTAATCAAATTATATGTTTCAAATTAAAAATAATCAGCATGAACAAAGCTTACTGGTATCATATACCCGGAGAAATTTCCCACTAAATCACGTCAATCAAAACTTTTTCCAACAGACCGAAATAAGAAATCTTCCATTCCTCGCAAGAGTTAACTACCCGCTGCCAGAAGTCTCTTCTCAGCTCATTAAACTAATCGGACAATTAATTTGAGGCCTCAATGAACCGGATTACAGCAAGGAGGACGCCGTGCCTGACATTCCCCGGGCAGTCTGATTCTGTTGTGAGTCTCTTTGGTTCGGATCCGCGGGATGCATGGTCCATAGAAGTTTTGATTAATTGCTTGCGTAAGAATTTTCAACTAGGTCCCACTACCACTACCCAACTTCAAAAAGAAGTGGAGAGCTCTCAGCAGCTCAGCTCATTTTCATAAATCAAAACCCTTTCTTTGAACGTCAAACGGTTCACAGTGTTCCCACATGTGAGCCTAGAGCACTTTTTTAACCGATGTGTAAACTCTATGCGGTGTAAACGTGAAGCAGCAGAGCTACGAGAGCGGCACAGAATGCACTCTATTGTCTATTGTTGTGCAGTACAACTGAGGAAAGTTAAGTTTTAAATAGCACTGCCTCCAATTTCAATTATTAGCTTGACGTTAAATAGAAGTGAAGTATTCAATAATCTGTCCAGTCCCAGTATTGGTCCAGATGACCGTATAATGAATATTTCCACTCGAACCTTTCAAGTGCAAGTGGACAAAGCAATTCCTCCAGGAATAATGAAAGAGAAGCAGGTAGCCGACGGCAGCAATGTGCTAATTGACTTTTTATGGGGCTAAGTGGCCAGGAATTTGCCAGTTCCAGCCACACCCTACGAAAAGATCTGATTGATGTGTTGATAAGCACAAATTAAATGTTGTTTATGTGACTACTGATGGTGGTCACAACTTCATGCGTTATTTATACTAACGTGCAATTAACGACTGGTTCGAAAGTTACCATTCATCGCAGAAAAGTACCACAAAAGCCCCGGCCATCATTTCCCTAAGACCTGCACGTTCGCAATTAAAGAGCCCTTGGTGCAGCCATAAAGCAAGGAGAGCAGCACGATTAAATCCGCTTCCCAGATAAGAGGCGTTCCTCAAAGCAGCTAAAACGGACATGTAACATGGTAAAAAATGTTCATTTTGAATCAATGCCTCACCCTCGGTTTCCCTGTATCTCCCCTAGCGATCACAAACTTTGGAATTTAATTACCACAACTACTAGCCTAAGTGCAGTCGGCGGCCGGGATTAGTAAAAGCCAAAAATTTAGTAGAGCAAAGCAGAATTTCCATCCCTACTCTGGTAATTCCCTTAATTAGAACTGCTCTGCTGTGAAAAGGGCAGTAAAAATCAAGAACTAAAAAGTTAGGCTCATTAGGGGCAGTCGTCATGAAAATCTCTGTCAAAAGCGGAGCCAAGTATTGATGTAATCACTCAGACATGTGTCCTTTGCACCCCTGAACGAATTTTAGGGAAAGTAAATGTCACGAAGTAGGCAGTGCATTAACTCACAGTGTCCTGTTGGGGTTGCCTCAATTATGGGAGTAACCCTTCTTGTTTTAAGGTTATAAATGGCAAATGAGGGCAAAGGTGAAATTTTTTCATTAGCCTCTTGAGGTCTGTGCCATGCCAAGCCAGCATGCGAGGCATTTCACCGTTAAACATGACAAACACGTGTTCGACAGCTTTAATGGTGCAAAGTTCCACATGGGGCTCATCAGCAATAAAACGTTCTTCCTCTACTCCTAGAACCATTTGGTTGTTAATGTTCGGATACATGAAACATGAGACTTCTTAATGGATACAATATTTTTCGAGTTAAGACAGATATGTGTAGAAAATACCTTAAGAAATTCCGTGGCATTATGTACACAGCTCTGTACATATATGTACATGACGTTTACTTCTTCAATCAATTCTCTCAGAAATTTCAACATAAGAATACTTTCGCTTAATTACGAAATTAATGTTGAACAATGTGTGAAATAATTTTGATCTCATTCGGAAAATAAGATTGTTGAGGTTTTCTAATCCTCATTGAAACATATTATTTTTTGCATACTATGACAAGACATTGAAACTCGTTTGAGAGAAAAAGTGTACATAAGCTTGTTTCTAAATTTATTCTAGAACTATAATCTGAAAAAATAATTCAATTTAATAAATACCAATGTAAAAAGACATGAGCAATTGGCTGCAAAAGTTTATTTAATTCTATAAAATTTTCAATTTTCAGATACGTAGGTATTGACAGTAGTTATGCATATATGTATAGCATTTACAGAAATTATTAACCCTAGTCCAGAAATTATTAACCCTAGTCCAGAAATTATTAACCCCAATGCGGGAAAAATCATTTGCAGTGCAGAAAAAGTTTGATCACTAGTGGCTTTACTTGTTTTTAAATAAATAATCTTGCAACACACAATGCGATACATACATAAACACGGTCTGCATATGTAAAGTCATGGGTTAAATTATTATCATTTTAAAAAGGACATTATAGTACAGGAAAAGCCAAGCCCACTACTAATAAAAATTATTAATTCTAATCCAAAATTGGCGATTTTACTATTTGTTCAGGTATTTGGTTGTCCTGAGAAGGACTGTTTTAAGGGGTTGAAGCGATTAAAACTGAAATTAGTGCAATGGCTCTCCAAGTGACGCTGGTCCTAATATCATCATCATATTCATTATGTAGTTGACACAATCCATGGCATTTATTTCACCAATCCTACTCTCTATTACTGAAGACAAATTATGGTCAATAGAAACATCGGCTAGTATATTTCTTGCGGCAGCTTTAATTTTGGAAGACATGTGCTCAATCGAATTGAGCATAGGCGAATATTGTGGCAAGAATGTAAGTCGCAAATTATTACCAGTATTAACAATTTCCCGGACTTCGACGGTTTTATGTATTCTGGTTCTGGCACTATCCATAATCAACCATGAACCTTCATGATTTACAATTTTATCTAACAGTTCTCTGAGAAATATACAAAATTTCTCAGAGTTGCACGTTGATATTGAAAATATTTTGTAATGGACAATGCCCTGATTGTTCATTACAGCAACAAGGGATATACTGCGACCCCGAAGAGTGGGAACGATAACTCGCGCTCTCGTATTAACTAGCGAACGAGCTTGTTATGGTCTCAAATGAAGATTAAACCCGCTCCACGTAGAAGCAAATCGTGAAAGACATAGACATAGATCGTCGCTGTGGAATTGTCCGATCATTTTTCTTATATTGCCTTATAATTGTCTTCACTGTATTCACGTTAATCTTAACAGTTTCAACACATTTCTTCATTGTGTTCTCTTCCTCAAAGAGTTTAACAATTAGTTCATTCTGCTATTGCGAAAAGTTTCTGTATTTTGCACGAGTTCGTCTTTGTTGCGGACTATTATTATTAGCACTTAAGGCCACTTCACTAATGTCTTCTGACCCACTACCACTCATGATTTTAAGACAAAATATTCACAATACGAAAACCTTCGAAACTACAAGCCATGCACAAGAAGAAGAGCGAGAACTTTGAACTCTTTTTTATGAAAGCTGACGAAGTATATAAGCCCAAATTCAGCTATCTTAACACGTTCACGCCGGCGTGTACCACCGGTGGTACACGCGAGAACTTTAAGAGAAAATTACATGATAAATTAAATACAACATGAGCTCTCTTACTAATAAAGTGCCGGCGTGAACGTGTTAAAGTATGAATTAAAAATATTCTCGCTCTTCTTCTTGTGCATGGCTTGTATTTTCGAAGGTTTTGACAATACAAATGTCACGTCACCGATAACTTCAAAAACAATAACTCAAAGACTGTTATGGTGGTTGGAAGAATATTTAAGCAAAGACGGGTAGTCGCATTTTCTGAGTTACAAATTTTACCGTATTCTGCGCAGAATTTTTT
>QYTT01085429.1:25627-49966 GCA_006980735.1 Dasypogon diadema | reverse complement strand
TCCAATAGCTAAAGCGCAGCGTCAGCGGTTTCGGCGCGAAAAGCTTTCGCCTGAGACCCTGACGCTGCCCAGCGAGCTAGAATCAGCGCAGTCGGATTTGAAAGCTGGAAAAAGTTAGTCTGATTTTTGACGCAAGGTGAATCTAAGGGAGTCGAGCGGTCGAGACTGCGCTTAACTATCGAAGTAACTTTAATAACTGTTACAGTAAAAACTGTGCTCTTTTTGTCGAAGTAACTTTAATAACCGTTTAAGTAAAAACTGTGCTTAATTAGTGGAGGAACATTGGTAGCTGTTTAAGTAAAACTGTACTTAATTAGTGGAATAACTTTAATCACCATTTAGTAAAGTGTAATAAATAAAAAAAAAGGAAAATAAAAATTGTTTCTGTTAACTATAACAAATTGAATGCATAACTCCAATACAAATGCACTTATGAGTTCGGATACAGGGGTAATATATGGGCCCTGCTTTGTTTATAGATATCTGTATATACTGCAGTGAATCACTAATTAGTTACTAAAGAATTTATTACAAATTCCGATCATGGAATTAAACCATTTGTAGGATATACAACGGCAGTATTATGTTCACCAAATTATTGATCGTCCTGGCACTGAATACAATTCCATATTTTATACCGTAATATTAACTCCCTTCAACCTCAACTACAAACTGCTTTATGAAATTTTAGGTGAATGTAAATGTTAAATTAAAACAATAAGATAGCAGTAAAGAAAGGAAGAGGAAAATAAAATGTATAATGAATTAAAAAAAGCAACAAAACTCAAATAAATAAAAATAAAACTGTTTGGATAGTTTTCTTTTATTGTACAAAATTATTTACAAATGGAAATTAAATGTTTGATGTAGCTTATTAAAATAATCTTATATTTGGTCTTGAATTTGTGTTCATATAAGACATTATATGTTTAATACACAAATTGGAGTTTTTTTTTGAAAAACATTCCTCCCTCACTTAAACAACGTGTATTCTGAAAAAAAAAAAGAAATTTCGAAAATTTTGATATAGTTTCCAAATTTTCCAATAGGTTGTTAATTTTAAGTAAATCGTTGGGTATTGAGAAATGAAGGTGAATAATAGCATGTCTCCATCTCCCCAAAATCTTGAGATTTTGAAAAGAGTGTTGCCATCTAGCAACGCGATTTCAGTTAACGTTTCAAATGTATACTTCGATAGTGCTGAATAAGATATTCAGGCAAGATCTCAAGTTTTCAAAATCCGCTATTTGTATGGGAAATCCAGGAGATTGTCATGTGGATTTTTCAAAATCATGCAAAATCTCAAGATTTTGAGGGATGGAGATATGCTATAAAATTATAGTACTAGTTTTAAGTATGACACGACTGTTAAATGGGAGAAATGTCTACAAAATGAAAATAAATTATAAGGCCATAATCACCACTTACATATTCAAACATGTTCGAACAAAGCATGTTGAATTTTGTTTAGCTTAGTAGATTCTGAATAAAATTTATTAGATGCCTGCAAAATATTGGAAAAAAATTAAAAGCATTTTCTTATCTGTGTTAGTTTTTAGGCCCGCCTACATGCAACCCTGAATTTATTCCGCCATCACACCAACCTTTAAGATATAAGATATAAGATACACTAAAATAGATGAATAATATGAAAGAATTTTACAATACTCTGAATCCCAGTTATTTGTTACCAAAAAAATAAAGGGAATGAAATCAAAATGTAGATCTTCTATGAATATAAAAATACCGTTATACTTGCCTGGATTTATCTGATCTCACTGTACTCAAAACGTAAAAAGGTACTTACGAATCAATGTGCTGGTGCACAGAACGAGTGCAATAATAAAATCTCTAGACGGTGTCAAAACTCCGGAAGCCAATAATTCCAGTTCACAGTGGATGCCAGTGAATCCCATCGGGCAGACACATTGATACTTTATCGGAGGATTATAGTCTCGGCAACGACCTCCGTTTTGACATGGGAATGAGAGACACTCATTGTCATTGACACATTGAGTGCCGGATATCTTGTAACCAACAGGACATCTATAGTAGCAAAACAAGGAGTCGTAATATTTAAGGGTTATGGAGTGAAATAATAATGAACACGTAAAATAAAAGCGGAGTTTAGGATTAGATATTATCCAAATGAGTGAAGGTGCGATGGCACTGTGGGGTTCCCCTCTCATCACGTTTACATACCTTCGGAAACATTCATATGGGCACTGAGTTTTCTTCTAAATGGGCCAACAATAACAGCACATGCAATCAATTAAAATGGTACAAAAGTTTGACATGCAGTTATCAACAGCTAAGTAAAGCTAGCAATTAATGTCGTATTTGAGGATAGAGTACTCACTCAGAATAATTAGCAGGCACACGAGGATGGCAGCTAAAGCGCCCATGCTCAGTTTTAGGGTTTGTCCTTCCTGAATGAGTTCACAATTTTCACCCCAGAATCCGTCGGGGCAAATGCACCGATAACGCAATCTAGGCTCCAGATTAATGCAAGTAGCACCATTCAAGCAAGGCAAATCCAGGCATTCATTTCTATCCATACAGCCCTTTCCATCCGGTGACATTATTCTTCCTTCACCACAACTGCGGGGCAGGTTAAAAGCATGCATTTAAAATTAGTAACAGTGCCACTACTGAGATGCTATACAAATTGCATAAGTGTTTTACTTGATTACGTACAGTCTCATCAAAAATTCATTTTGTTCTGTGTGACACTAGATTTACGTATTATGCTGCTGGTGTTCGTGTTGTTTTTGGGTTTGGGTTGATGAATTTATTCACATAACTGCCAACGCTATGCCAACTAATATTTTTTAGGGGTCCCTTTCTTATCCAGGGCAAATTTTTTATGCAGTGCAATGGACGCGTTTCTTTCCCTATTTCATTCGCCAGCCTTTCACAGAGCTGTGTCAGAGCATTATGATAAATTAAATGCAGATCTGATGAATGGCAAGTCCCTATGAATCTTTGGAGAGTAGTGCTTTTGCGAAACATACAGCGGAGGGATAGAATCATATCTGTCATGACATTTCTTTGCCCGCAGTTATGTGTTTGTCTGTCTGTTCATTTTTCGCCTTTTATGTTCATTTTCATGTGTACGGCATGTAAATATGTGAAAATTTCTACATTCAGACGGTAGGGAATTGCACGAAAATCCCATAAATTTTATTCCTTTTTCCACTTCAACCTGATAATGCAACCAAACCAACATACGTATGTGTGTATGTTTATAAATACACAACTGGACAAAAGTTTACAGGCCAGTGAAGCTTTCGTTCGAGAGCTGAATTTAGTTTTTAATAAACCAACAACAGCCCTCATCAGTGCATTGTTTTCCCAACTACCAACTAAATTTCACATAAAAAATTCCAATAAAACTGGGATATTCCCCACCGGTCCCAAGAGTATTTTTTATAGCACGTAATGAAAAGGTGACCTGACTTTTAAGCTTGTCCAATACTAAAGATTATTTCCTGGCTGAAATTCAGGTTTTAGCAATTCGAATGGAAATCATTGTAACTTAGTCTGGAATGGTTTGGTTCTGCGTGTGTTATGAAATTGAAATCCGATAATTGAATTATTCATGAATGCAGCAATTAATATGATAACTAGGCTTGATATGCTGAAGAGATTATCTTATAGACTAATTTTTGATTCACTTTTACATGAATGGCATTTTCCCAACAATTATTGCATTTGAAGGCTATATGGGCCTATTGAACCTCTTGGGTCTCTTTTCGAAAATTTTTACCCTCCAGATTTTTTGTGTTTCGGAGAGGAAATTAAGGATACCAATGGAACCAACATTCCCGATGTATGTGCAATAATAATAATTACACTGGCCAATACATATCTGCGATTTCTACATCTACCTTATTTATACTTCTGGGCTAGTTTGAATTCCTTTTGGATCAAAAGAAAGGCACTACATGAGTTTTCAGATCGAAACATATAAAGTTATTAAAATACACTTGACTTAATATGTATGTAAAGTAAGATGTGGCATGGGATATAATTACGGTGGCATTAGTCCTTTTTCTTAACATAGGGTTCTCAATAATGGCAAATTTTTACGCTTGTCTTCTATTTTTTCCTTTTTCACTCTCAAAGTTCTCCTTTGCCTACCAAAAACCGTTGGGAAGTTATAATTTCAATTCCGCTATCATTAAAAATACAAAAAACTTAAAATTTCTAAATATTACGTCGCATCATAAATATAAATATAAATAAATGGCATCGTATGAAATGTCGAATTTATATATAAAAGTTTAGGTTGGTTTTTTGTATCTATATTTTGAGTTCGACCTTAATTAAAATAGGCACCATTTGCATCTACGGCATTCTTCTGCTGGGGTTCTAGTGAATGAAAACTCCTTTCGTAGAAGTCTTGGCATCTAGAAGCGATATACACTTCGAAGATCTAAATTACAGAAGCCTCAAAGGATGAATATCTCTTGGAGAAATATCTGGGGAATAGAAAGAGTGAGGAAGAATTTGAGAACCCAACTCTCAAAGTCTCTGAACAGTAACTTATAAAATACGGACTCTTATGTTATCATGAAGAAGAATGGGTTGATATGGGTTGGCAAATGCATGCTGCTTTTCATGAAGTTTTTGGTGCGTATGATCTATTTTAGAACAGTAGTGTTTAACACTCTTAGCTTTTTATGTATGAATGAACTATGCCCTCAGCAGTCCATTATTCATTGTCCAACGTTTCGTGGGTCTAAGGGTGTTTAGGTATAATTTTTGGGGTTTGGATTTTTTCGAGTTATGTTTAACTCAAACTGAATTCATTTCCAAAGTTTTTTAACTTTCCCAACTAAACACCTAATTCCACTGCAAAATATTTCTCTATCATTCAACTATTAGTTCCAGCAGCTGCGTTCAAACAATCGTCGTCAATGATCGTTTCTGACCTCATTCGAGGTTCGTCATGAAGCTAAGATGTACAGAATGAAATTTCCGAAGCCAGCACTGAAAGGTTCTTCCATAAACAGTACCTGGTTCTTCCATAAACAGTACCTGGTTCTTCCATAAACAGTACATCTACAGACGCATTACGCTATTTTGATCCATAGAAAAAATACAGGAAATTTCGGGGTAGTAAACATATTAAACAGGGCTCATTTAGGAAAGAATAAAATTCGAAATTAATTAAAAAACTTAATTAAATTAATTAAATAAACAAAAATCTCTAATCAAAGAATAGTAGCCGAACAAACTAACGTTCAAATGTTTAGTGAACAAAAATTCGACATTCTATATGACACAAAGAATAAAGAAAAAATCGTGGACTCAGTCTAAATAAGTTTAATAAAGAGGAAATGTTAAGAGGAAAGAGCCCTTAAAATGAAGAAAGTCGGAGAAAACCATCCGTACTTCTGAGTTCGCATCGGTATTTTTCAGAGAAACTCCTAACTCGCAATTTTAGGGATGTTTTGGGGAGGTCAAACAAATCACATTTTTCTCTTTTTTGCAATCTCATTGTGTGGGGTCTCTAATAACAGCTCATAAGATGAGTAATCTAAATACCTCAAATGTATTAATATAATACTACTTAAAGAAAGTAGTAGAGGTATTTGTTTAGTTCTTTTTGTAAGGATTTTTATTTTTCCAAAAGAAGAAAAGTTTATTGAAAATGGATTGTCTCTTTCGTTTTAAAATACGTAGTTCTAAGGGCGTTGTTGCGTTCTTTCGTTCTTTTGCGTTCTTTTGCGTTCTTTTCTGAAGCAGGCATCTATTTCGTATAGATTATTATAGTATCCTGCCTCGTATTTCATTTAAATTAATTAACAGTTGATCATTTTCGTAAAGAAAATTGGAATAAGAGTCCTCCGTCCTCCGTAGTGAAAGCTACGTTGGCCATTGTATTGTACCATGATATTCTATATGTAAGAACCAACTGAGTGAATTTTTGGGAAAAAAAAACTTCCCCTAAATATAAGAAATTTGCTATTTAAAGTAGACCTTCGTAAAATTGTATATTCGGTATAACTTTACTAGACTTTTTTATATTGTAGACAAAGCTCAGAGGATACCCCATTATGTTGCAAAACAGCCTTGGGGAAAAGTAAAGAGGACGAAGAAAGGGAATTAGAGAGTTGCATCAATGATTTGGAGCATATTCTGCTCGAATAGTTGTGAAATAATGTAGAGGAAAAATAGACGAGGGTTCTAATTCACTTGCTCTATTTTGCTCAATAAAAATCTACAAATTCTACTGCTCTGCTCAATTTTGCCTCAAGAACGAAAGAAGAAGAAAACTGCTGGTTGGGCGAGTATCACGCATTGAGATTGATCTGCCAGCAAGGAAGCCGTTGATTTAGTCGGAGGAAGCATAAGACAAGCGAATTGCGTCTGTGCTTTAAAGAATCTGTTTAGAGGTATTGTTCTCTTCTCCCGTAATAATGATGTGCATTGTGCATCTTGGTTTTTCAAATCACATGATCAAATTTTAAGATGCTTCCATCAAGCAGCCCTGCGAACTTTTTGACGTTAAATTTGACTAAAACAACTCAGTATTGTCTGACAATTAATTGTGGAACATATTGAAATCATTCAATGATAGTTCCAAATTAGCCACCATAGTTCGTACACTTACTTTCTTAAGCTATTTTCTAATTTTTACTCGGCCTTTCAATGACCTCAACTTGGCAAATTCTGCGCAAAGACTTGGATGTTCACTCGCATAAGATCCACCTCACAGAGGTATTAAAAAAATGACTATCGGTTGCACCGTGTAGAGAGATATACGGCAATGATAAATAATCTTTTCTGACTTCGTTTGCTTTATATGAATCTTGAAGACAAGCTTTTTTAATAAGAAGTTTAAATCAAGGATTTAAATTAACCACCAAGATCGTGTGATCTCAAACCTCTAGACTTTTTTCTTTTGTGGTTTTTTGAAGTCACTGGTCTACGGCAAAAAGCCATGACCAATTCAAGAACTGAAGGAGAAATAGCCGCTGTGTAGCCTCGAATATGCCAATATGTCATCCAAAATTGGACTTCTTGCATGCAAACTGCCAAACGCAGTCATGGTAGCAATCTTTATGTTATTTTTTATAATTTATGACTTTCGTCAGATAAGTAAACTTTGCCAAAACTAATGAAAGAAATGTTGAAAGTTTGGCCAAAGCCGTAGAATCCCAGACTCTGTCGAAGACCTTCGAGATATCCAACCTAGCTGCCTTTGATGCTCCAAAGGTATGAAGACAGTAATATCATCAAGCCACCAGTTGTGCGTTCAGTCCTAAAACTTATTGACGACCGTGAATTAGGTGACAACTTTTGAGGCATTTCATTGATTAGGCGTTAACAAGAGCCTTGAAGACCTTAGTGATTACAATTGGTTCGTAATTAGAGCTTGTTGAAGCGTTCCTATCTCCTGATAATGAGCTTCTCGAGAAACTACTGGCTGGCGAAGTAGCCATTATTATAGTAGTAAAGAGTATTACTTGACATTTTTATAGTAGTAAAGGGTAAGCAAAATCATTTAATCTCTGATAAGCTGTAAACTGCCCTATTTAGGTCTAAGTTTAGAGCAGATTACGACTCTCAACTGAAAAGAGTCAAGATAAAGAGATAATAGCCCTATGGTTCTGTTAAAGGCTCTTAGAGTCTTTCCTATTTAAAACTTTTATAAAAACTTTTACTCAGGTTCATAGAAAGAAAAAGTAAAATTGTTTACTTAATACACGTGTATTTCAATTTTACGTACCCTTAGAGGGACACGGGTGGTTGCACATACTTAAATGGTATACAGACGGATCCAAGATGGATGGTATAGTGGGAGTGGGTATCTTTGGCCCCAATTCGCGACTACAGTATTTTGAAGCACTGTATTCCGCGCTGCCCACATTGTAAACCGAAATCTGCGTAACAGAGTCCGTTGCCCGCGCAAAAGTACGAAAGGAGCCCACATTTATATTTTTTTAAGGCAGTCAAGCAGCTCTAAGGCTTTGTGCTTAGAGGCTCTAAGGCTTTGTGTGTGAGAGCTTGAGGACCTCAAAAGAAATGAGACTCCGGACTGATTGGCAAAAAAGGATGCTGAATCTAACTTAATTGGCCCACAGCCTTTTTCCGGTATATCCAAAACTCGCATCAAGGCTGCTTTCCAACCATGGGAACAGAATGTCAAATAGTCATACTGGATTGGCCAATATGATCATAAACTCTCAAAAAGTTCGGAGGAACTCCTCATGCTCAACAAGTCGGAGCTAAGGATCTTGACAGTACTCTTGTCCGGTTACTGCCCTCTAAAATATCACATCAAAAAGATGGGCACAATTGGGGATGACATGTGTAGATTCTGTGTAGGAGAAGACGGGACGGTAACACTCAGAATGTGTCATTGTAAAGCGTTATTTTGTTAACGTAAAAACATCTTAGGATGGTGTTCATTTCGCCTAACGATGTTTAGGATGTAGCGCCGAAAATAATCATAGGCTGTACTATCTAAGCTAACAAGAGGTTCCCGCAGCCTTCCTATCAGAGCCCTCAAGGGGAGATGCATTGTTGCATTTTGAGCATGCAAATACTCTTCTTGTAATGATTCTAATGTGATTAATATTATATTTTTTTACTTAGATATTTTGTTATCAGAAAATAAAACTCAACGCTCATAGGATCAGGAAGACAACAAATATGAAACATGATATCATTTATTGCTTTCATGTATGATGTATTAGTGGGAAACGAAAGAATTATAAAATAGTATAATATATACAAAAAGCGCAAATTCCATCTATAACATGGATATAAAACGCTTATTCTATCACATAACAATTAAAATAAAGGACGAAGTAACAGAAGAACAATTTTCCTTTAGACCTGCAATTTTTTCAGAAATAGGGGTCATTCTTCAGTTGATAGCAGAACTGTAGCCACAAAAAGACGTTTGCTGTGCAATGGACAACACGATCGCTCATGGTCTTCGATCATGGATTTGAATGCCATTGAGTTTTATCTTCTGACATCAAAATAATCACTAACAGTCACTGGGGTTTGCAACAAGTCTTTTGTTTTATAACCGAAGGTCAGGTTTGTTAGAGAATTAAAAACACTATAAGTTCATTGAATCATATAACGCGACTAATCTAGATCGAAGACATTTTAAAAATTTATTCGAAATACGATTGAAAAATGCTGTCAATATATTTAAAGTTTATTTCGCAAAATAGAACGATGTAGATTCCTATATCGTAATCATATCTTTATTAATTTGGTGTGTAGCCTTGATTCAACTGATGAAGACAGGGCTACATTTTATATAAGTAATTGAAATAATTAATGTTAATTTATACTGCAAAGTAGATAAATTGCAAACCATAAGTTTTATTAAAAGCTGTAATAAATAATTCCTGTTGGGATCTTGAAGAAATAATACTACTTCTATAACAAAAAATGAAAAATGCCAAAGAAGAATTTAAAAAATCCCTCATAGATAAAAAAAAGATAAAAGGAACTCTCATAAGCACACTCTGTAAAAAAAAATAAACATCAGCATGCATTTGTTAGAAATCAAAGAGGATTCAAAAGCAGAAAAGAAGGCTTAACCTTAACTCAAAGCAGACGTTTCGATCCACAGTGTCTCTCTCGAGACAGGTACGCAACATGGAAATAATCTAAGTCCAAACGAAAGAACAGGATTTTCCACACGTAAAGGATTCCAAGGGAACAAATAGCATTAAATGGCAGGTAGCATTGATTTTAATCCTAAATCAATACCGTAAGGAGGGGATGAATGGAAATTCTTTTTCAAGTTGTTATCCTTGAGCACTCAAAATGAATTCTTTTTGAACTGCATGCAAAGGAACAAAAACTAAAAAAAAATATAATAAAATTGCAAGCGAAATAAAATACAAACTTCTAACTAAAAAGAGTTTAAGGGATTTAAGAGGGTTCAGAGGACAAATTTGTTAGTGTCTGTATTCCAGCCCAAATCGCAAATTGAGAAATCCAACTCCAAACTCCCAAATGTGCTTTTAAACTCAGTGCCACTGTTAAATTATCGGACAAGGAATACTAAGGAAAACGAAAAAGTGAGCAGAAACTAAATGCGGTCAAAATTTCATCAAAAACTTAAGCAGCCTCAGCAACAGACTGAATCTCTTAAATAAACATTTCCTCATCTTTTGCTTTTCCATGTTTGTTTGGTGGTTGGTAAGTTTGTTTGTGTGAGGTGGGAACAAAATTGCTTATCGTTTTGGAGTGTTATGTTAGTGTTTATTTGATAGCATGAATAATGTACTTGCGCTCAAATGTCATCATGATGAAATTCAGTAAATCTCCGGAGTAGGGGTTTAAAATTTCATTTTCTTCAACAATGATTTGAACATTAGTTTACATCAGTTCGAAATACTCAACGAATCAATCTACAATTTAAAAGCCAAGCCTTTTACTTTCAATTTATAAAAAACTAATTAACTGGAAATTTCGTTTATCTGCAATTGCAATAATCAGAATACAGTCAGCTAAAAGGCAAATAGTTAAAAAGCAAAAAGTTTCATTGGAAAGTTTCTTTGTAACTCATAAATAAAAATCGTAAAAGTTAAATATTGAAAGCTATATGAGTAAATATGCCAACGGCTGTGTTGGGCCTGCGTTATTTATACACATTCCATTGTATTCGTAAATAGAAAAAATCATAAACTACTGAAGTTTTTACATTTTCTTTTTAGGGAATATGAAGCTTTATGCATAGGGTTTCAATAACTAAGCTTGCTAGGGTACCAAAAGATAATAAAAATGAAATAAGTGAAATTTTTGATATAATATATAGGGACACAGGGTGTCCCGGTTTGAGATATAGAGATTCATCATCAGTGTCGCACTTTCGCGGAATGCCGCTGTAAAAATGTTCGTTCTGCCGTCATTTGACAGCGGAGCGGGGAAGTTTTCACACAGAAAACTCGACTATTAATACTAATACTCAACCAGAGAAAAAATGCTCGTTTGACGCTTTCGAAAGGGCGGCACTGCCCGAATGTCATAAATATTGAAACAAAAACGCTAATAGTAATCCCCTAAGAAGTGATTTCTTGGCTTATTCTAAGGCCGCGGCTGCATTGGAGTCGAACAAGACCAGACCGGACCGCACCAGGACTGTATCGGACAGGAAAAATGCATCTCATGCTTTTAGTTTGGCTTTATTCCGATCAGACCAGATCGGACCGGTTGGTGAGAACTGATCCGCTTTTCTTCAGCTGCAATGTAGTCACATTTCTGTCCAGTCGGATTTGGGCCGGTCTGATGCGGACTAGTCTGGTCCTGTCCGGCTCCAATATAGCCACGGCATTAGACTGAACGGATCCTGAATTCTTCAACCAAACTCAAACACACAAAATTCCATTTAAACTGTCCGACCAAAACCCTAAAAGCTACAAGCCATCTATAACCCATTAGCCGACCTTGACCGAGAATATTGAACTTTTTCATGAACGCTTTAAGGCAGGAGAAGCTTTTAGTAACGAGGGTTTATTTTTGTAGCCAACAGCATAGATAAGAAGTTGCTTGCTTGTGCTTGTCTAACTAATACAGTGTTGGTTCAGTCTTACTGTTTATATGGCAGGCAAAATAAAAACATACAATTTATTTTTATAAGTACAAAGTGTTATATGATCAACAAAGGTGCATTTGGGACATTCTTTAGTGTTTGATTTGCAATGTCGTTTCCTTTGACATCCTTATGTTCCGACAGACTGACACCCTCATCAAAGTGGCTTTGGCTTTGCTACCCAGTTGCTTAACCATTTAATTACTGATAGAATATTTACTTGGAAAATATCCAGTGTAAAGCACTGAATTACAATCAGCGCTGATTGTGTGATCTCAAATGAAAGGAGGATCAGATAACCTTTACACGATACTACAATAAAATGTAGTGGTTGCAGGGCAAGGGGTTGTTCAAAAGTGAAATTAAAACTTCCAATTGCGCTTTTAAACACCCCCTTAGTTGCCAACTACTAAATTTTACTACAGTATCGTGTAAAGGTGATCTCCTCCTTTCTTTTAAGACCAAACATGTACCGATATTTTTGTCTAGTTCCCAAGGTATCACTCCTTTTATCTTTCAGTTGCGTTTTTAAACACCCCGTCGCCCTGCAACTTTTACATTTTACTGTAAGGGAGGGAGCACATCTCCCTTTCATTTGAGTTCAAACACATAACGACATTTTGTCTAATTCCCCAAATATCAGCCTTTTCACCTTCCAACTGCGTTTTTGAACACCCCTCGCCCATCATTTCTACAGTTAATTATAGTATCGTATGGAGGGCATCTCTTCCTTCCATTTGAGACCAAACACGTACTAATATTTTATCTAGTTCTCAAAATATCAAGGTAAGGGGTCAGAACTGATCTACTGAGTTCCGATCAGAGGTAACTGGCACGGCGCAGCATACTTCGTATTAAGAGAATAATATTAAAGCGCTTCAGAATATTTCACTATCTTAAAATGACAAAGTTTCAGTTGGAACCCTGCCATTTTAAGGTAGCGAACTCTAGCCTTGTGTCTCGGAACCAAACTTTTATAATTTAACACGTTGACGACAGTGTCCTGTTAGTGAGATAACTTTCTCATTTTATATGGGTTTTGCCATATAATTCTCTCAGAGAAATCGCGCATGAGACATCGGTGATACACGTTGTCGTGAACGTGTTAATATGAATGAATAGGCTTTTGTTTTTAAAGCTTTTAAGTACTCTTTAGTGTAATGTAACGCTTAGTCAAGTGTTTGTAACTAAAAGAGCAGATTTTGAAAGAAAGTATCAAAATGAAAGTACTGTTCACTTTCGTGTAGTGAATCCACCCCAAGTCATCAGTTTTTCTCCGCAGCAATTCCGCGAAAAGCAAAAGCCCTCAAAAGTACAAATGTTTCCCTTCTGAGGATTTTTTTTTGCCAAGACTGCATAAATTCATTAACCTAATTAATGAGGTTGGTCGTCAAAAAGTAAAATTCAAGCTATAAGAAAAATTCTCTTGTAATTAAAGTGGTATCAGAGAAGGAAAACGTCGGTGTAACAGGCCGCAAATGCCCAGAACTTGTCCGGATAAAATAATTTAATTCGTCGATTTTGGTTGCATAATTTCCAAACTTTTTATAGTGAGCAAAAAAGTAAAAGAAAGAACCAGAAAACTTAACATTGTTACAAACTTTGTCGAGGAAGCACTTCCCCCTTCGCGGGGGGACTTTTTCTGAGTAAAGCAGAAAAAATGCAAATGTTCATCATTTTGCTCCAAGCATTAACTTGAATTACAGGCACCACGAAGAGAAAGAATTCCAGTTTCGCTCTTGAGTTATTCCATGGATTTTCAGTTTTAAGAAGTTTAAAGTGGGAGGTTAAAATTCATTGTAGCAATTCAGATTTGTTTTCGGAAAAGTGAGTGTAAAAAATAAATTGGGCTTTATGCTGTAGAAGTTGGGAATAATGCTGGGTGAATTGCGAAGCATATCCGGTGATTTACTGAATTTATCAAGTTTTTTGGGATTACTGGCGTTGATTTATAGGTGTACAAAAAATTATGTCATAGCTACTCACGTGCACTCGTATTCATTCCATAAATCGACGCATTCAAATGGTTCTGGGCAAATCACGTTTGAGCAGGGTTTGTTGGACGGGCAATTCTTTTCTAAATTTCTAGCCATTGTTGCCTGTCCCCACTGAGTGCCATTCATTGCAGGTGGCAGCGGCAAGTGTTTTCCCTCGAGTCTAATAAATAAAGAGAAAAGGAATCTTAATTTTACTTAAAAAGGATAATAAAGGTTACCCTCACCTTATGTCGTCAAGACAGCTCTTCTGATAATCTGCATATACCTCAAATGTTCTAACTCCTGTATATTCTGCTTTACCACCAGCATACACACCTTCTTGCTTATCAACAAGCAGCCATTGATGTCCTTCAAATTCAAATGTTTCATTATACCTACGGCCTTCCCCACCATCAAGCTCTAGAGTGGCAGCAGATCCATATCTGTTTATTCGAACAACATGCCACTGTCCATCGTCTACTGTAATAGCATTCAACCATAAATCTCTTTCTTCCGTTCTTAGAGAATTTAAATTGTATCGGAAATGAAGTCTAGCTTCTTTTATTTCAAGAATACCATACTCTCGATTATGCTGATCACTGACTCTAAACAGTTCGCCATGTTGTTCGCGGGTTCTAAACCGTAACTGAATTTGCGTGCTATAACGATCAGGTTCAAAACTGAGAGCATATTTCACATAACTTTGCTGTTTAAATGTAGTGGGTATTGTGGGTATGTTACATGCAGGCCCAGTCCATCCAGGCCGACACTGACAACGAGCCTCACTGAAGCTGCCAACACAATTTCCATGTTCCCAACACCTAGCAGTCTGTTCACTTTGAGCGCACACTTCTTCTGTTTGAGGACAGCCTGCAACACTATTCCTTGACAAACCAGGATGAGCGAGATCGTATAATTTGCTATTGTGAACTAGATTTCTTATGCATCCATCAAACCCTTTAGACGTTGGGGCATAGTGCCAATAGTAAAGAGATTGGTCGAATTGCTCTCTATATAATCCGCCTATTTGCAAAGGAGCATTAACGTTCAGGTACTCATTAAATGGTGGAATTTGTCCACGGGCTTGGCAAGATGCATCGTCAAACTCTGGTGGAGTGCCATCTTCCATTTCCGAAACTTCAGCAGATTTACAATAATCAACAACCATCCTAACGTTTTCAGTATCCCAAAACAGATCTATCCTATGCCACTCTCCATCATCTAATGTCTTTTTCGTCTTAACTCGTAGTTCAAGGGTCCCGGAGCCAAAGTCAATTAGTAATCTAGGAAATCCACGTTCCAGTTCTAATGATATAAAGTCCGAAATAAGCATTTCATCCCGTTCAGGGGGCACAATGGGCCCGTTGTACAGGATAAGTCCATCAGCTTTTCGTGTTACGAATTCTAGGCTTAGATGAGAAGTGTCACACATGTCAAGGGGTGGATACCATGCCCACCCATTTCCACGGAAACTCCTTGTTGTTTGCTGACATCTTGGACCTGTATATCCAGCAGGACAAGAACAATGCGGCCCATATCTAGTTTCAATGCATCTTCCTCCATTGTAACATGGTGTGTTCCGACAAGACTCTCCTTTACTGAAATTTCGAGCTCCACATGTGCATTCCGCTAAAGTGTCTACTCGAACGCCTACTAATGCCGTCTTATTAGCGTTTACCATATAAGGGAGGGAACTGATGTCCAAAGTGTTTGTGCAGGATCCCTCACACATCTGATTTTCGTATAGACATTCATCAATTCCGACCATTGTTATGTTGATCCCCACATCCTTTTCAATTTCCTCGCGATGCATCAATACGATGCCGTTCAATCTAACTGGCTTATAATACGGTGAACCATGAGCAGAGAATCTTATATCAGTCAAAGGGGGATGTTTCCTTTTCAGTTGGACACTGAATATGTCTACATTTTCCCGATCCGTATTCAGAAGGTCTGCTAACTTATCACGGAATCTGTCCAGCTTACTTCTGGATAAGCTCTGCGTACGATAGTTCCACACTCGTATAAAATCTTCGTCACATATTCCTGATATTCTTATCGATCCTGAGTTTATAACGGCGTCATGAGGAATTTCTCGAACTGTTATTGTAACATTTGCAGGTACGTCAGTTTGAGTGTGTTTTCGATCATAAACTTTAAAGCGGAGATGATAGCGCCCTTCACGAGTTCCGGCACGCATAGTAATCATGCCTGAATCCTCATCCAGTCTAAATCTTGGGTGTTCTTGGGCCTCCCAATAGAACTTTTTGTCAGGCAAATCCCAATCATCCAGATCATAGACGTAAACTCTTCCGACTTGGGTGTCCGGTGCTTGTCCTTGATAGTTATACACAAATATTTCCTTGGAGCCTGGTTGCATTTTATTGTCGTTCACATCCCCAATAACAACTGTAAGCGTACTTGTTCCTGTCATTGCTGGACTTCCGTGATCTTTAATTACAATAGGAATCAAATACTCTTTTTGTTGTTCTCTGTCAAATGATCGAAGTGATGACACGATGGCCATACCATCACCGTTCGCACCCTCTGAAAAAATTAAAAGAAGCGTGAATATGGTTCTCCTTGTTATTTTTAAAAGTATTATATAATATATATATTGTAAATAATGAATACTACGAATATATTTCTCAGAAATGCGAATCTTTGCAAAAGAAAATACATATGACCGCACTTAGAGTTTTTAAGCAGATGGTCCTGCACTAGAGCTGCTATGGGGTTCCAGATAGTACTGTTGAGTACGGTGAAGAATGAATGAGGAACAATGCGATACATTTAGGTGTTACAGTATTCCCATAGGCCAAAATTAAGAAATACTTAATATCAATAATATTTTTATGATTTTGGTAACCTTATAAACTTTATAAAGCTCCGGCTGTGCTATGTGATTTTCAAATTCTGGATCAGGCATCAGCTTGCAGATAACTGGTCCAACACAAATGTCGTCTTTCAATCAGCATTAGATAAATCTGAAAATCAGCTACCTATATATTGAATTAAGACACGCGTCATTGTTCGCAACTTGGTTTATTAAACCAAGCTTGATATTATGTGTGATGCGCAGCCCAACATTCATCTTTGTTCCCAATTTATGCCTTGAAAAAGTTTTGTGAAAATTTGCCAAATTTATGAAAAATTTGAAGTTTGAAGTTGTCAGTTTTTTAAAATTTGTACCGAAATGACTACACATTTGCTAATGTTTCGTAATTCTCTTCATAAAAGATAAATTTTATATGTGACCTCATTAAGATGGATAAAAATTGGGAAGTCAGAGTTCCAAAGTGATCGCAGTGATGCAATTAAGCATTGGAACGACAACGCATGAACGGAAACGACCAGATTTGGGAAACAGATCCCACATTCAGGGTGAAATGGAAAGTACAGAATCGAAAGGTGCCAAGAGATCAGTCAAACCCATGAATGAAGGACAAGAGGAAGAGCGGAAGCTGGGTCAGTATAAGAATTTAAATGTTTGCCAACTAATTTTTCATCACTGCAGGGAGGCATCAGTTGTGTTGCTTTCTTATTTTGTTGGAGAGAAGTTCAATGTAGTCCTGGATTTCCAAAGTTGTGATGAAGCGGCTGCCGGGAAGGGCTGGAACACTTCACTAGTAAAAACTGAGGAGGAGATCAGGATCAATTTCCATCTACAATCCAATAGTACCATACATACTTTTTTTACCGCAAACAAATTTGGGTCAGATTTAAAAAACACATGGTAGATAACATATTCATCGTATGGAACCCTCTTCCACGCGAGTTCAACTTGCACTAGTCTGATTTTCTAATTGTGCTTCTCGCATCTTTACGAGTTCAGTCTGTGTCGCTTTCCGCAGACATGTTCTCCCATACATTCCAACTGCAAATGTAAATTTGTACGCATAATATTGAGAGATTTATCATGTTATTTTAAGACCATAGACTTCTTATAGGTTTTCCTGTTATGTATAAGTGAAGAACTATTTTCAGTATTTTTTTCAAAATTTTAGGCTCAGTAGTTCCGTGGATAGGGGACAGACGGACAGACACACAGACATACAAGTGATCCTATAAGGGTTCATTTTTTCATTCGGATGTACGGAACCCTAAAAAAATTCCGAACAACGTTTAAGATCAAAATAATATTAAGTGCCCCTTTCTTATCCTACAACTTTTGCGTCAAACACTTTGTTCGAAACTCAGTAATCACGGAGTATGGATTCTTGAGGTTTCTTGACCTTGAAATGATCCCAAGGGATCACTTTTTATGTTGTCCAAGATCCTATGGTATATATTTTTTTTTAAGGTGTTGCCTAAGCACAGGGGACAACCCTATGATGCTCACAGCACAGCTTAGGCGGAAGAAAATTTTAGGGAAGGGGAGATTGGGAAATTTTAACCTGACAAATGTTGTAAGTGAGCTACAATTTTTGGCATGAAATTTTTACTGTGCAACATCCCAGTGGCTTCACAAGTACAATTCTTGTCAGTAGGATTGCCTCAACCACTGGTACCCAGAAACTGGCCTGGGTATATATAAGATGTGGGTACTCTGTAATTTGCCACCTTAATTCAGTGTACTGCTCGAAGTTTTTTTTTTTTGTTGCTGAAAAAGTACCAATTTTACAGTTTTGACAACATTTTAAACTTGCAATAAATATCAGAATGGGGATTTGGGCGAGTCGAGAAATAAAGGATCAAAAGTTAAAGGATAGCGTATAGGAAGAACAAAAATCTAGGAAAATTCTAAGCGTCTTCAAGGGATTAAATCTAGGATAATTTGGTAGACGGGATTTAAAATAGATCGCTTCAGGTCACGGTGAATGCGAAGCGGAACAACCTCTACACCCCTAAATTTAATCTAATCCAATCTATCAGTCAGTTCGAGAGTCTATAATTGGAGGAAGAGGATCAAAGTGTGGCCTACAAATAAGCAAAAGTAGTCGTGTATTATCCTGGGACAGGATTAAAATTAACAAAAGTCATTTTTATATCCTTATGAAAATAAAAAAAGTAAATCGCCTTTCTATTAACCACTTTTTTTAATTGTGGACAAGTTTTCTCAGAATGTAACAATAATTGTGAAGTTTTATCAGAATATTTAAAATGTTTTTGGAAGATATTGCGCAGCTTAGGCGAAAGGAAATGTTGGGAAAAGGAGATCGGGAAATATTTTATGGCGTGACAAATGTTGCAAGTATAATTTTTAGTACGAAGTGGCCTCGTAAGTAGAATTTCCATTAGCAGAATGATTTGAACCGCTGTTACCCAAATAAATCAACCACATAGTAGCAATCAGCATAACTACAGCTCAACCAACTCGTTAGCGTCAAAGTTCAAGAAATTCGAAAAAGCCAATTTTAATTTATACTGTACACCATTTTAACACGTTGACTGCCGAAATTAGCATAAGAGCTTTCGTGAGAAAATTCCTTGTTAAAATGCTTTTGTCGTGAGAGAGCTTTTAAATGCCGGTCACCGGTGACCGGCACGGGAGTTAACGTGTTAAAAACCGATTCAAGTTTATTTTATGGACACACATCGCAACTATAGAAGATATGCCTCTTTTTTTGTTTCCGCCATGCCAGCAAGAATTTTTCTGCCTTCCATGGAAAAGTTAATACGAATATTTGTGCATGCATTTAAAACGTAATTAAATTTAGAAATCAGTGGGCATGTAAACGTAATTTGTCGTAAAATGATCTCAATAGTTTTATCCCTGGAGTTTTCTAAATAACTTGAATTTGTCTTGCAAAAGATAATCTTTCCTTCACACAATGGCAACGTTCTGTGAAATTTTTCTTTATTCAAAACTGCAATAAATAACGCGTTTCGCCTTATTTATACATTTTCTGATCCTTACAGCCCAGCCCATTAAATTCACGTATCTCTTATCGTTAAAATTCTGTTAAAATAGGACAGTAAAGTTATTAAATTTATGCATCCTTCCATCTTGAAAATGAATTTATTATGGAAAAAACCAACAGGGAACGAAATTAAGTTTGTAATCTATGTTCCGTGCAAATCACTTCAATTACACTTGCCTCAAACTGGAGCACAGGAACTGACTTCGGAACTGCTTTCAATTTAAAGGCGGAAATAATTTGCTGATAAACGCCTTAAATGCAAAGAAGTTTCGCAAATCTTTATCAACTCGAAAACATTGAATGAAATTATTTGAATTCATCTTATCTAAAGCTGAAGGTCACAGGATGATAGGAAGGCTAAGGAAGAATGTAACCAAGCAAATAAGGGGACAATTCGCGTACCTCGAAAGTAGGGTCGAACAGATTTCATCTGACGGTGATATATTTCTATTTATGGCAGAAAGATAAAGCGGTCTGGAAGTAAACAACGCCAAGAATACTATGTAGGACGACTAAGGCAAATGCAAAGACTGGTAAGAGAAGACGTAGACGACAACTTGATGTCTTCATTGTTGGAGCAGAATCGGTATGTGTCGCGTCTCTAGTTGGAAGGAGATCCATGCAAAATGTCTCAGGAATTATGGGTAAACATAAAATGTCGGAAATGTAAGGAAAATAAATTCATTTATATAACTCTAAGGGAGTTGTCGCGGATATTACATGCTCTATCTCAGAACAAAGTAAATCACTTTTTGTACAGTTTATGTCGCATAATAAAGTGCAAGATGGACAAAGCAATTTTGTAGCAAATTTTGCAGTATTAAATTTTTCGTGGAAATAATGCGGAAACGGAAGACATAAGAAGTAAAGTAAGTTATTTTTATTGAGAGAAAATAGCTTCTTACTGTTAAATAAACCACAAAAAGCTTAATAACAATTTCAACCTAACCCAGATAAAAACACATCCAAAGACTTATGTCACAATAAGCTCCAAAATCGGCATAGTAAAAACCTTGTGGCGGGGAGGTTCTAAAAAAAAGCCACCTAATCACTTCTGAGTTATGAACTTCATGGCTCCATTGACTTGCATGATTGTTATAAGGAATTTCAAAGTTGTGAATGATGCAGTCATCCTAGGTTGAAATTTGTCTTTAATATCTCAAAAATATCGAGGGCAACCTGGATGATTAATAAATTGGGTCACAAAATGATAAAACTACGAAACTGAGGAAATGAGTAAATATTTGAAAACCTTTTACGAAAACTGTCTTTATACGAGTACACTTAAACATGTTATTTTCATTTAAGCTCTTAATAGTATATATGTATCTGGAAAACGCTCACAGCCAGGCCTGCATTTTACTCCATCAACATTAATGTAATCCATCCAAGCGTAAACTGCAAGGCATTAAATCTATTTCAACGTAAACCTTAACTAGCCCGGTACGTCGCGTCGTTCAGGAATAAATAATGCCTCCACATGATTTATTAAAAGCTGAGCTGAAGCCTGAAGCCCAGGTGCAGCACTTCCTGTCGAACAGAGAAGATTTCCACCCAAACGGCACATAATATAGCTCTCATAAATTTTGTTGCGGTTGGCAGTACCTGATGAAAGGAAGATTTTAACGTTTAATTCAATACTGCTCTCGAAATTCCTGCTCTCGAAATTCCAGAGTATCTGAGGTTTTTTGTTTGCTTTATTCAAACCCCCAAATAACAATAACGACACATCGCTTATCTGATAACATAATTAAGCTTAATGAGGCCAGAGAGGATTATATCTAACCCAGCTGGACTAAAACAAAGTTCGAAAATGCCATCGTAATTAGTTCAATTGGTTTATTTAGATAAAATCGCAATACATCCTTTTCTACTTAATGGAATAAAATGAAAATTACATGAAACATGGCAGTTAGCTACTGTGGCGCAATGAGGCAACTACATACTTCGGCAAGAATAATTTATGCGATGATCGATGATTATTGAATTGGCACAACATGATTACTGAAAATTAATACCTTCAGCAATGTTTGTATAATTAGATAGAAATGGCTTCACCGCTGTCTTTCTCCAAAAGGGTTCCAGATCTATAATTCTGCTCACAAATATGTTTTGAGGCATTTAATAGTATTTATCTACTATTGAGGTTCAGCGTCAGAAGAAAAAGATTTTGATATGGATGATTCTAAACTAGCAAAAAAAACAATAAAAGAAGCGCCAGCAGTTTGAGAGAGAAAAGATCTGATTCAATACAACTTTATAGAATATGGTAAAGATATAAAAATTCTGAAATGGCTTCGTCTCGTGTTTAAAAACCAAAAATACATGGCGAACCAGACACGGTTATTTTATGTCCTATTGACATTCCGCGTTGTTGATGGCAAAAGAAAACCTCAATACTGTAGTGTAGACTATTGAGATTCACCACTATAAGTCACAATAACCAGCAATAAAATTGAAATATCCGTACAAGCAATCAATATTCTCATTTCAAAACGAGAATATTTGGCAACACCACTCTGAAGCTATAATAACGCAAGTTCATTATCTGAAATTGTATTATTTTAGAGAATTCAAAATAAATTTTGAATGGAATGAAACAAGCGTAAATATAATTCGCCTAAATTTTACTTTGTTTAGTGCATTTTTTATAAGATATGGTGTTATGTGATTTAAGCATTACATTCAGCGATTGAAGAGCTGTCCCTAAAAACCGGTTTCTTTTTGTTACAAATAATTTTAATTCACCAAAAACCGAAAAATTCTTTGACAAAGTTTTTATTTCGCATGAAACTGTAGTAAATCCTGTGGGCGTAGACTTCTAGGATACAATTACTCCAAATGCAACAGGGACTCTTCTGTTAATGAGGTCTCTTCGAAAATTGAATTTGCCTGAGCTCATTTAAAACACGTTGCCTGCGGGACTTTAATCACTGAGACTAATTCTCTCCAAGGGCGTATCCAGCTCAAAACGGAATTGGAGGCAGTTTTTTAAATCCAACGTCTTTCATGGAGGAGGAGGGTCCATCGTGCCATACAATAATAAACAATAACAAAAGGAAAAACACTATTTATTTAAAAAAAATTAATTTTCAAATAATACTTTGCGAGGATTAGTTGCAAATTTTCGTACTACTGATTCCACTAATTGCTCCTTGTTTGCGAAAACCCATTGACGGTGAATGCTTAGCATGCCTAATCCATTTAACCTACTTTCACCAATAGTGCTTCTTAGCCATGTTTTAATTCGGCGAAGGGAACTGAATGAACGCTCCATAGTGCTTGTTGTGCAGGGCCGTGAATAATATCAGCAGCGCCTTTCTAATGGCCGGAAAAAATATTCGCTCTTTTTTAAAACTTCAATGATGTCTGGCGCTTCCTGTACCTCATTCCACATTTTGAACGAAAAAATTTTAAATTTTTTATTAGAAAAGGTCGAAATATGTTTACATCATTAGTTTGCTAAGACTTGAGGGTTTTCAGTGATACCTTTCTTTCTTTCCTAGGCCTTATACTTTTGACGCCAAGGCGAGTGGAGTGATATAACTTTTCAAATTCCCATAAGAAACAATGTAAATAGAACTGCGATTCGCACTTCACACAAGCGCAAAGTAGAATGTTACGGCCTGATACATAAAGAAGGCAATGCGCAAGCCAACATGTACAGGTTAAAAACCCCCGGGATATATACTTAACAAGCCATGAAGCAGAAATTCTCTATGTGAAGGTATAGTCCCTCGAATTCACTCAAATTACATTGATTCTTCTGGACCACACGATAAAACTTTACATCAATAGAAAGTAGACATATTAGACTTAAAATTCCTAGAAGACTATTTTTAAGTAGGAAGGGTAGTTGCGGAGTTACGCCAGTTTCAACTAAAAAAATTTCTGTTCTCCCGTAAGAATCAATGCAATTTGATCTGAATTTAGGGCCTACACCTCTTCGTAGTTGTGTGCGTTATTTTCTCTGGTTCACGGCTTGTAAGAGTATTGTATTGTATTGTATTTATTGAGCAGAAATTCGATCACAACTTTTACAGAGTCCAATTAAACTAAACTTATCTAACATGGCCGACTGTTTATTATGCCTGGCTTCCACTTACTATGTACTACTTTAACGTATATCTCTATACATCATATATTTGGTGTACTAACAAGGGTGTACAGTTCATACATTATTATTGTGTGGGAGCTCACTCCATACAAACGCTTTGTCCATAAAGGCATTAATAACACTTACAACTAGAAAACCAATACAAATAAAATAAAGAGTGAAAACAAAAACAGAAACACAAGAAAAGTGTACCAAAGATACCACTTACAATTACTGTAGCCTCTAACATTATTGCACAGTTCTGCGTATATACTTTAAGAACATTGGAAACTATTTTAAATTGAATTAACTTAAACCATGATAATCCAGCATTTAACTCTATGATGACTTTACTAGTCCGTACAAACTATTACCATATTTACATTTCTCATTGGTTTGACCGGCCTCGATTGGCTCTAGGTTACAATATGGAATCATTATATTAGGATTTATTAGAGGATTTTATATATGCTATGCCCGCTAATTTAGCCTATTGAGAATTAGGTTTGAAATGCTCAGCGATAGATTATAATGCTTCGTAAATGAGAGATTGCACATTTGTTACCATTTAATAGTAGCATTATTGTATTTTTATTGTAATTCTTGTACTTGCAAAGTTAGGAGTAAGGAGTATCCACTTTCTAGTACCCTTAGTCAATGAGTGTCCTTAGGGCTATCCTCTGTAATTATTCGAAGAAGCTTTTTCATAGAAAGGTATGATCCGGGGATTGCCTTCTGGTGACGTGAAATGTGATTGGGAGTTGGGATTCATAACGTTGATAGGCGAGAGATAATAATGTTGATCTATTGAGTCATTTCTATTTG
>QYTT01085429.1:2536-25607 GCA_006980735.1 Dasypogon diadema | reverse complement strand
GTAGGCCCTAAATTCAGATCAAATTGCATTAATTCTTATGGGAGAACAGGAATTTTTTTAGTTGAAACTGGCGTAGCTCCGCAACTATTCTTCCTACTTAAAAATAGTCTTCTAGAAATTTTAAGTCTAATATATCTGCTTTCTATTGGTGTAAAAATAATTATAGTATATAAGTCGTTATTATGCACATTTTTGCATTCAAAATAAACTCGAACAATTTTTCTTGTAACTGCACTGACAATTTGTATTGTATTGTATTGTATTGTATTTATTGAGCAGAAATTCGATCACAACTTTTACGGAGTCCAATTAAACTAAACTTATCTAACATGGCCGACTGTTTATTATGCCTGGCTTCCACTTACTACTACTTTAACGTATATCTCTATACATCACAAATTTGGTGTACTAACAAGGGTGTACAGTTCATACATTATTATTGTGTGGGAGCTCACTTCATACAAACGCTTTGTCCATAAAGGCATTAATAACACTTACAACTAGAAAACCAATACAAATAAAATAAAGAATGAAAACAAAAACAGAAACACAAGAAAAGTGTACCAAAGATACCACTTACAATTACTATTACTGTAGCCTCTAACATTATTGCACAGTTCTGCGTATATACTTTAAGAACATTGGAAACTATTTTAAATTGAATTAAACCATGATAATCTAGCATTTAACTCTATGATGGCTTTACCATATTTACATTTCTCATTGGTTTGACCGGCCTCAATTGGCTCTAGGTTACAATATGGAATCATTATATATCTTTACACTTAGGATTTATTAGAGGATTTTATATATGCTATGCCCGCTAATTTAGCCTATTGAGAATTAGGTTTGGAATGCTCCGCGATAGATTATAATGCCTCGTAAATGAGAGATTGCACATTTGTTACCATTTAATATTAGCATTATTGTATTTTATTGTAATTCTTGTACTTGCAAAGTTAGGAGTAAGGAGTATCCACTTTCTAGTACCCTTAGTCAATGAGTGTCCTTAGGGCTATCCTCTGTAATTATTCGAAGAAGCTTTTTCATAGAAAGGTATGATCCGGGGATTGCCTTCTGGTGACGTGAAATGTGATTGGGAGTTGGGATTCATAACGTTGATAGGCGAGAGATAATAATGTTGATCTATTGAGTCATTTCTATTTGCGTTTACTATAACTTGTATCCAAGGATTTTGAAGCCTTGTTGCCCTTTCTAAGGTGCGGTCTATCAGTATCATTAAATAGTTCAATATCGGGATAATTTCTGATTCATCGTATAGTACTGCATTGGGAAACCATTTTTTATTAGGCCTTCTGTACTTGCCCGTGCAACTTCTAAGAATTTTTCGCTCAAAGATAGCTATCTCATGCGCGAGGTGAGGTAGGTGAGATCGCAAACCATATTAGGAAACCAAACGTGATCACCGGTCTAATTAGGGATTTGTAAATTAGTATTTTAGTATCTTTCAAAACCGATTTCGATTTTAGCAACGTTCCTAGGATGGCAGTGACAAATTTCCCTTTATTCATTTATTTATTTCCTGGCATGAGGGTTAAATAGAAACCTGTTATGGAGTTGTATCCCTAGATATCTTATTTCCGTGCGTAAGGGGATGGGAACATTGTCAATTTTTAAGGAAAGCGATTTGCTTTCTCTCACAGCTAGATGGTGTCCCTTCCCGCTAGCGTTACGAAAGCAAATAAGGCTGCATTTGCTTAAGTTGAGGTTGAGGCCCCAATCCTGGTAATAGTTCAGTACTCTATGGAGTTCTACTTTTAGTTTATCTAATGCTTGAAATGGCCTTTCATAACCGCTCAACAATACAGTGTCGTCAGCGTATAATATTGCCGAAGTTTCGACTTCGTTGATGTGTTTTATTGGGAAATCATGCATGTATATATTGAAAAGTTTAGGTCCAAGGATGGAACCTTGAGGGACTCCAGCTTTGGATTCAAAGAATTCTGAACTTTCAGGGGCTACGTAGATCGCAATTTGTCTATTCTTGAGAAAATTCGCTAATAAGCGTACAAGCCATTCGGGTATGTTTAATTTGATAAGTTTGTAAATGAGTCCATGATGCCAGACTTTATCAAATGCTTTCTCTAGATCAAGATCGAGAACTACCGTACATTTTTTATCTCTTAAGTTCCTAGTTATAGTATCCGACAGAGCTAATAACGCATGATCTGTAGAGTGATCGTTTCTGAAACCGAATTGATTAGTGGGGATGACATTGAGATCAAGGCAGATGGGGTCCAGTTTACTTGCTAACATCTTCCAGCCTGGCTTACTCATCCAAAACCAATTCGCCATAAACCAATGGTCTACAAAAACTGCCATAAAATAAAGCTACGTTTGCGCGAAGCAAGAACGAAAGAGCGAATTGTGGAATGACACATCTAAAACGTTGAAACTCTATACGGTAGCTGCCAAGGCAGATTCAAACCAGTTCAGTGAAAAGCTTAAATGGGTTTTGTTCCCGGAACAAAATATTTTTTGTTCTTTCTCGTCCAGTTGGGACGACTGATGATTACGATTACAATTTGTATCCGAAAAGTAATTATTTAGATACTTAAAGATATATTATAATTTTAAGTAAATCACTACCTTTTTCACACTTTTTTAGGATAAAAAAGAAGAAGAAGAAACGCAAATTTTCCGAGTCAGGAGTTCGAGCCTAAAGTCATTTTAACTTCCAGAACGAGCAAAGTCATTTTCAGGACCAAAAAACAAAACGAAAGTTTCCTATGTGAATAATTTGAAAATACAGCCATTTCCGCCTCGACGATGAGAAAGGTCCTTTTCAGGACCAAAAAAAGACGAAAGAGGTGCTATTCAGAAAAAGCAAGTTTTTTACGTCAAAAATTCGAAAATAGTCATTTTTCGCACCCAGGACGGGGAAGGTGCTTTTCAGGACTTTTCGTTGTCAGAAATTTTAAAAAACAACCATTTTCGCCTCAAGGACTAGAAAAGTTCTTTTCAGGAACCAGAAAGGACAAAAAGGGTGCTGTTCAGAAAACGCAGATTTTCTAGGCGCGAAATTCGAAAATGTAGCCATTTATCATCTCCAGGACGAAGAAGGTCCTTTTCGGACCAAAAAAGACTCTTTTGAACTTTTTATTTTGAACTCTTTGGAACTTCTGGCGCTTAAAACTTCCGCTTTCTGATTAGCAGCATTTTCGTCCTATTTGATCCTAAAAAGAACCTTCCTCGTCCTGACTTTTCTAACTATGATGCAGGTAACACAAGGGCGTTTATTGATATCTTATAAAACAATACTATAATATAAGGGAGCGTTATATTTATCTAGACATATTTGTTTATACAAAGGAATAAAAGGGATAAAAACAAATTTCTGGTGGGGATTTCGGTCTTGAACAATATTAATTCTGAGGAATGAAAAGTTTTTTGTTCTCAAAGAAACGGTTTCCTGTTGGTTATAGTTTCTTATTTCGGAGCGAAATAAAACCAAAAACCATAACCAAAATTCAACCCTTGATTACAGTACAGTAAAATAAATGCCCTTAATATGAGTTGTTGAATATGTAGTTAATCCTAGCATACAGATTACACGAAAAGTTCTGTTATAATTCACTAATCATAAAAACCCTTAACGGCGGTCATTGAAATGCGTTTTCTTTTTTCAGGACGTATGTAATTAAATAAAATTTTGTTCAATATAATAAATTAGAAAGAAGGAACTAGTAAAAAAATAAAATAAACAACAACAAGTACTTACTTTGATCTTGTTCAACTTTGAAGGAAGCTCGAATGATATCATCAGCACCAGGGTCCAACCGAAATTGGAAGGGAGGTCCATTGCTTTTCGACCGATCGTCATCGTCAGTGGCTAAGATTTCGACAACTTTTCTTGGCGGGACGTGTTCAGGTAGTACAGGTCGGTAATCTTTTAGGAATTTCGGAGCGTTATCGTTAATATCTTGTACAACTACAGTAAGTGTAGCAGTTGCGGTTCTGGGAGGCACACCATCATCAATAGCAAGAATTTTCACTTGATGTCTCGGGACTACTTCTCTGTCGAGGGCACGTTGCACCGAAACAGTGCCTTCTTGGTTGATAGAGAATTGCCGTTGCCTGTCTGATGATCGGTCAATTGAATAAGATACTTTACTTTTACCACCTTGATCCGGATCTGTTGCTTTGAATTTTTCTAATGCAGTGCCAATTTTGGTGTCTTCAAATACGGAGACCTCAACATTGGCTCTCTCAAAATGCGGTTTATTGTCATTAATATCGCGTAGTTTCACCACAACCCAAGAGTATGCCACATGGTATTTGTCGTTGTCATTATCTTCACCTTTATCATTTACTTGTATTCGGAAGCGGAAGCCATTACTTTGCAATTGGTCTTCATAGTCAAGGGGCTGAACAATTTTTAAACTGCCCGTTCCATCATTGTTCCTCACCATGGTGAATTTATCGGCACCATAACCGCTGTTGTCAATAACTTTGTACTGAAACTTATTGGTTTCGTCCTCATCGTGGACGGTTACTGTTAGAATGGGCATTTCAGGCAGATTTGTTCCATCTGTTTCGTCGACCTCCGTAAACCACTCGTCTTTTGTAAATTGTGGAGGCATATCGTTTATGTCCTTTACTCTTATAGATGCCGTTCCAGTGCCTTTTAGCCCCCCACCATCCATTGCAACAACTTGTATGGAGTAATCCGGCGTACGTTCCCTATCTAAGCAACAGACAGCCGTTTTTATCACACCCGTTTCGGGCTCTATTTCAAATATAGGTGAGCCGGTCTCCTCCTCAATCACGTTCTTTTCAATCGAATACACCAGCTTGGCATTAGAACCCTCATTCGGATCATCATAGTCGACGGCTGTCATAGTCATAACGACCATCCCAGCTGTACCATTTTCAGTCACATTACCAAAGTAAACGCCCTGAGGGAATATTGGTGCATTGTCGTTGATATCTTTTAAATTAACTTGAACATCAGCATATCCAACCAATCCTTCGCCACCTTCATCTTGAGCAAACACTGTGAAACGCCATTGGGGACGGCCATTGGGTTGATCCCGATCCAGGGGCTGCAAACGATTTACGTGATTATAAATTTATTTTACACTTTACAGAATATAATATGTTAGTGGTTATAGCAATATATCAGAAGGAGAATAGCTTGTGCCGGCCCAGTGCAGTGTATGCATGCCCTTAAAAGCGAGACTAATATCCTTAGGCAGAAACGGTGTACTCAGAGGATTTCTACTACGTCTGCCCTCCGACTAATTTATATGCTATAATTGGTGTAAGACACTTATGGTGCTGTTTTGTCTGAATGGAATTCATTTGGCTGGGATTGCACGCCACCGCGGGGATTATTGTATTCTTTCCGGAATTTTAATGCCTTGTCCAGACATAAAAAAAATGAAAAGACAGATTTTCTGGAGCATATCGATTGAATGGGAGGGCAAATAGGAGTAACCCTACAGAGGATGTCTGTTTTGCTTGTTTGTCTTCGTTACGTTTCCGAACATAATGCAAAACAGGAGAGCACCATTGTGTCTTTCAATTAAAAAGTCTGCACTGAACAAATGTAATATACTGCTTTTTGTGCTTAATGGATATACTCCGTTGCTTGTTTTCCCCGCTGACAGTTTCCATTCACCATGGAACCATTTGACTCTAGATAGATTCAGTTCAACACGGTATAGTTGCCTGAATGCAATTGCATCCTACTATTTTCATGTATGTGTACATGTAGCCTTAAATGAGTGGGACGTATCTGTTGTTCCGTGAATTTTGAAATGAAATTTGCTAATTTAAAATGAAATTTGCAACTACTTTAGGAAGATAATAAAGGAACCGTCCTCATATCTCTATGTACTCAGTTCAGTTTTATCTTTGATTTCTCATTTAAATGTGACCCAAGGGACTTATATCAAATGAAAAATTATTCGCATTGGATTCGTACTGAACAGAGAATATTGTGAGTCGGTGTGTCATCGTGTAGAATGTACATATGCAAATAGAATCGCTTTCATATGCATTGAAATGGCAACGGGAAAAAAGTGAGATTGGCCATAATTATCTGACAAATATTTGAGGTCCCCAAACAAACACAAAAACAAATCTTATTTATTACATTGATAAATTACCCTCAGACGTTCAAAAGGAGCTTTAGTGTCTGCTGATATTTGAAGTTTGTTAAATAACTATCAATTCAAAATTGCTCAGAGCTCATTTATACCACCCACCTTAAGGAAATTAATATTTTCCTAAATTTAGAAAATAATTAAGATACATTAATCCCGTCGGTGAAAGTAAAACTAAATTTGTATCTGTATTAAAGTCCGGTTTGCTTTCAATGTTTAAGTCTATAATTACTTCACAGTTTTAGATTATACCATTTGTTTTTCTTTAGGTTGAAATGAATACTGGATTTTGTTTATCAGGATATCATAAATTTCAAGGATTTTTCGGTATTTGAACATGAAATCGAAAATGGACTAGGACCTAGATTAATAGGTAGGATACTCGCCTCTTAACAAAGAGTTAATGTGTTCAATTGGGATGTTATTGAACAAGTTACAAGTCAAAGTACTCGACAACTCTCTCTAGATATGAGTGCTATCATTGACAAACAAAAAATTCTCCAAGTATCTCAGATTACATTATCGGGTTATAGTAAAAGCGATAATTGTAATATTGCAAAATAAGCTAAAGAAGGATGAGTAGATGTAATCTGGAGTACTTAACGTCTAAAACTGCAGTATGCCCAGTGATGTAGTATCTAAATGAAAGCTCTGAATTTGCCTTATTAACAGGCCACGAAAAAAATCTCAATTTCAATTGTGAAATAGTTAATTAGTGGGCATTCCTTAAAGGAATATTCAAATCCAAATTCAAATTCCTTTATTATGCATAATGTGTACACAAGATCCATATCTTTTATTTGCACACTTAAAACTACAGGAAACTTGACTACTAGCCAGCATTGGGTTGTAATATAAGTATTAAGTGAAGATAATGATAAAAAGAAAAATTAATTCAAAAAGCAAAAATAGGGAAAAGAAACAAAAAAAAAGAAAAGAAAAGACAAATAGCGAAGAGAAGACAAAAGGTATTATCGGTTTGAATAATAAAGTAGACGTTTGAATTCAGCAGCAGAAGAAGCCCTCACAATATGATTAGAAAGGCTACTCCAAAGCCGAAAGGCTTGGACAAAGTACGAACTTTCATATACAGAGGAAGTAAACCTTGGTAATAAAATTTTAAATTGCCTGGATGATCGAAGAAAACTATACGATCATAGAGATATCCTGCGTTTTATAGAGAATTAAATTAAATAAGGATAGCAAAGATCTGTTCCTCATATAAGTGTCAATATCACAATCCAGTATTAATGTTTTATAATTAGATATATGTGCAGACCTTCCAATTTACGCTTAAAAACAGAGTCGAGCTTCATAGGAAAAACAAGTCTTCCTTGAGTGAAATATGGCAGTAAAAGAGCCTTGACAAGTTTTAAGCGAACATGTAAGGGAAGGACCTCGGCTGATAGCCACAATCTTCTTAACCCACCGTATATTCTACCAAACATGCCTTTGATGGGATCGCAGAATTTTATGGAACTGTTAAGTTTAACACCTAAATTAGTCGCCCTGCAGGTCAGATTTAACTCCTGTTCATTTAAACAAATTCTAGGAATAACAGACAAAATACGCTCCACATTAGTTTAAAAAGGTATACAGTGAGATTTGGCGGGATTTATTTTTAAACGGTTGGCAACTGACCATCATAAATTTTAGCAAAATCGTGATTAATTTTATCAACGCAATCTTCAATTAAACCGATCGGTCCGGATAAGTACACCTGCACATAATCAGAATAAGTGTGAATATTTACGTGACTCACAATGTCAGGAAGGTCGTTTATATATAAACAAAACAGCAAGGGTCCAAGAACTGATCCGTGAGGGACACCAGATAACAAGGGAAGTGAATCGGAGGAGTCATTACCGATTTTGACACGTTGAGTACGATTGCGTACAAGACTACTAATAAGTTTGAGTGCATAATCAGAAAAATGGAAATACTCTCGGAGTTTCTTAAGTAATATATGATGATCAACGCTGTCAAACGCTTTAGAAAAATCGAGCAGTATCAGAAAACTTATATGACCCGAATCCATTGCTCTACGAATGTCCGATGTAACCTTAAGAAAAACTGACCCACAGCTGTGCATTTTACGGAAACCAGACTGGAAGGGTGTAAGTAAATTACGGCTCTCAATAAAAGCTTGGATTTGCCAAGCCATTAGTTTCTCAAGCACTTTAGCTAAGAAACACAAGATAATAATTGGACGATAGTCAGAGAGATCCACCGGGGAGGCTTTTTTGGGAATAGGTATAACATTAGCAACCTTCCAGCTCTTAGGAAAGTAAGATTGGGTCAAACAGGAGTTAACTATATCTAATAAATAAGGTAAAATAGAAAATCTTGGGTTGATATTATCAACACCGATACAGTCCGATCTGATTGAATACATAGCTCTGAGAAGTTCATCAGTAGTAATACAGCGGAAAGAGAAATCATTCGAGCAAGAAGGCTCCAAGCCAGGGTCAAATACTGCAGTCGGGGGGTATACAACTGGGATCTCAGTGGTGAAATATCTGAAATAACTTATGCGAACAGATCGAGAAGACCTCCAAAATAGCCAGGTTGAAAAGAAGCTCAAAAAGTCCCTCTCAAGTGATACTCTTAGATTATACGAATAATAATTGAATCAAGGACAGCTTCTACCAAAAATTTTTTTTCCGGTCCCGATAAGCTGCCGAGTTCAGATGGCATAATACCTATCATATACAATGCAAATAATGCAATGCAATGCAATGACAGTAACCTGGTATTTCGTTGGTTGATGGTTACTTTTCAGCGATGCTTAACAATGAACCATGAGCCCAAAACCTGAAAATAAACCCATATAGTTTTTATTCATTTCTAATTCTGGACAAGACTAGCCTAAAGCCAGTGATCGATTAATATAATCTTGGTCTTAGACAAATTTTCGAGTGATGTATTAAACAAAGTAGAAGCATACTTTCGACACCTAAAGGGATATTCGATAAACGTGGTTCAAAACGCAAAATATAAGTAGATAGACACGGAAGGATACTTCAATAAAATGGCAAATGAACGGCCACAGCTAGAAGTATTTCTCTCACCCCTCTAGTGATTGTTAGTTCTGAACGAATTATGCAATTCGAAAAAGAAGGAGAGAACTTGGTGCCTGAAATAGTTCTCTTATAGGCTATTTCGATCAATACATGTATGGAGAGTCAAGCCGTCGTGTAAGCATTTAGCAGCAGGTGGCAATTGCTTTCGCTAAAAAAGATATCAACTCCAGTAACGTTCTTGCAAGATAAGATGGGAAAAACCCTCTTCGTTAAAAATTACGGAAACTATGTGAAAGTGCTATGATTTCTTCAAATGCCGGACGACTTAATCTAACTAAGGTAAAACGTAGAATAATGACAGGAGCCACCGTACGAAATGGATGCTCGAGATCTTGAAGTGTGCCGGCACTTTCGAAAATTCGAAAGGAAAGAATAGACCACTTATAATTTCACTGTGCTATACTACAGATTGTTGACATACACCTGGTCCTTTTTTTACACGGTGGATGGGTATCGTGTAAAAAACCGCAGGAAGAAACTACATAAAAATGAAAAAACCGCTCAAAAGCAAGAAATCGCGTAAAAAACCCGCGTAAAGGCCAGAAGATCGTATAGAAAAGACCGCGTAAATGTAAATTGCATGGGAAAAATTGCCTTTTAATATTTCCTTAATATATATAGTATTATAACTAGTACTGGTACATATATAACTAGTAACTGCGTTAAGCAGAATGGGTTGAAAAATCGCGTAACAGAAAACAAACCGCAAGGAATCGCGTAAAAAATCGAGAAAAAAAGACAAAACGCTTATAAAGAAACCACGTAGAAAAGGTCAAGGTATACTACTTCTTAAAAGAATTGGAAGAAGCTTCTACTCGTTGATAAGCAGTTGATTGTGGGATCGCTGTAAATTCAATGCAGTCTATGTAAAGTCTGACCGCCGTGCCGCCACCTAAGCTATTACAAGTAAATAAGAGTTTTATTAAGAGATAATCAATCCCTTTTTCTTTTGAAATGGGTGACACTTTAGCTTGAGAACTTACAATCTTTTCGTTATCCTGTCACCTATCTTTAAACGCAATGAACTAATAGTTTGCAAAAATTAAAATTACCAATACCTTAATACGTTTTATTTCATCTTATATTATTAGGTAAAAATTCTATAATTATATTGGAAAGTTATAAAACCTATCAACAACAAATCTTTACTTTCAACTTCAAATGAATAATGACTTTAAAGTTAATTAACTTCAAGTAATAAGAGCATTGCTGTAATTACCCAATAGCAAATGATTTAATTAAATTAATATCTGAAAAGGAAACTGGGTACATCTCCTGTACGGATTCATCCTTCCTCTTGGTGTAATAACTGGAAGTGATTGATTACCAGAAATACTGCAAATTACTTGTGTAAATGTGTGTAGAAGAAGCCAAGATAATTTGTCTGATAGAGATTTTCCAAGGGAGTTGGGTTTCCACAAGATACCCTTTAATAGCACATACCCTAAAGGAACGTTTGTTAAATTTTGGCCAGTTTATGGCATCCTGCTCTGACGATATAAAACTTAACCTCAACAACAGTGAAGCAAGGCATTTCATTAAGTCTGAAGGCATCTGGCGAAACCAAATTTTGTAGTAAAAGCTGTGCGAATACCATAGGGTCGACAAGTAAATGCAGTTAAATAAAAGCACTGACTTCCCCACAACTCCTTTAGAACGGAAAAGAAGAATGAAAGTCGGATAGCTTCAGGGACTCTTACCCACTTAATATTCAGTTTTAAAGGATCCCAAGCCATAGAGATCCTCTTAAAACATTAAATGTCCATAATTCGTACCCAACATTAATTTTGCATGCCCATAAGTGAAGACAAATTATTAATCAGTTTTGGCACCACACTTCCCGTACAAGAGAGGACAAGTAAGTAGACCATGTTATTTTTTCGGAATCACAAATTCTATCTCTCTACAGAACTGTAGTAATGGTACGAAAAATACCTGTGAGTGCTTTTTAATAGTAACAATGATTAATTTTTATTAATGTTACATTAGAGTATAAACACCAGATCCATTTCATTCGATACTGAAGGGCTTTACTTAAGGCAGCTTTACTTAATATAGATTGTTTTTTTTAACATAGAATAAATGACATCGCGGTGCATTACTCACACTTACCTTCAAAACAAATATTTCACCAGTAGTTCGGTTTATGTCGAATTTACTGTTGGCTGGATTATCTGGGTCAATACCCTGGCCAGTAAGAAAGTAAACAATATTCTGAGGGCGATCCTTGTCTCCGTCGGTTGCAGTCACCTGTAAGAAGTAGACCATAGTTGAATATTAATTTACAGTAGCGTGCAAGTTCACGAATCCGCTCTTGTGCAGAACACATCGCATCCGCACACTTGAACGCTCTTAAAACATTAATGCAGCGCTCAAATCCTGCGCTTTCTGCACTCGGAATTGCATCGAGGATATGTTCAGAAAGCGTCGGATTTCCACTGCCATTCATAAGTAAACTATTTCTGTGTCATGCATGCTCTACTGGAAAGACTAGAATAGCAATTCTATGAGGGGAGCACTATTATAAAATAGAACTGAAGAGTCTTTAGAGCTCAGTTTGCTCAAAGGATATTCCCTATTAAATGTGTAGAGCTCTAAGATAAGCAAACATGCAACATATATCCAAACTTTAACATGCACATGCACTACTACTTAATGACATGCCACTATGGCAGTTAGTATGATATGAACTCCCATTACTCATATCGCCTGAATCCTTTCATATTTGTTTGTATTCCGGCCTTATGAAATTTTATGTAAAGCTTTGATTTAAATCTACTAACGAGCCTTCTTCCTGAGAATGAAAGGTAATTATTTCATACGCCCGAGGTAGTTCTGTTCTTTTCACAGTAAGCTCTCCGTAAGATTTCTAGTAGCTAGATATATGCAGAACGGATTTATCTTGAAAGGAGCAAGCATATTGCGCTTTTATTGCAAGATGGCAGAGTTAAGTTGTAAATTAAAAATTAGCTTCTAGTGCAGGATCTCTGAATAAGTGCATACTTTCTTAATTTAAAATAAAAACCAAATTAATTAATTTTTGGATGTGCGCAATAAAAATAGTTTTTTATTAGTGAAACGTCTTTAATTACATTCAAGTTTAAATATACACCGAGGGGAAACTTATATATGTATATATAAAGGAATGTATATTTGAAACGTGTATAGGGGGGGATGTTGCCTGAACGAAAAAGTAAACAAATTTATAACTGAAATTCTTCTTGAAATTAAAAAAGGCGGAAGTTAAAACACGTTATAATTTTATATATAATTGTATAATAATAATATAATTTTTTTTGCTTAGCAGCATAAATGTTGATGTGAAAATGTATTGAAAGAATTTACTATAAGCGACAGAGGTAAAATTCTAAAAAGAGAAAAAGACAAATTTTTGCAATATAAGTGTTATTTCATTCAATTAAGTAAATACATAAGAAAAACGTAATGACACCCTTTTTCATATTTTTTCATACGTTTATTCATATATGGACTAATTTCGCTAAAATAGTGCAAATGTTGATATAAAAATTGTTATTTCCTTTCTTTCAATATTTTACCTCTGTCGCTTATAATATTTTTACTTTACAGTATTTATATGAAAACGAGAAATTTATCAATCTAGGAAGAAAGGAGTAAAAATAGCTTGCATAGAAAATACAGACAATGAAATTACATACCTACTAAAAAATTTAAAATCAAATACTAAATAGTATTTAATTACCCAGTATTACTTTTCAAATACATTCTGTCGTCGAAGTATTAAATATCAAAGTACTCAAGATGTGCAAGTATTTAAATCAGGGAGATAAGAATACAAGTGTGGATAAGAAAACGAAAAGCTGCCGGAATTCTTTATATGTGTAAGTTGCCTTGGTTATGTAGCAGTTCCAAAGAAGCCGTCAGATATTCAATTTCCCCCCTGGGGATAAGAAATTTTGTTCTGGCATTGTAAATCGAGGGACATAAAAAAAATCGCCCATATGATTTTGACAAAACTAAGGGGTATTTTCTTTTTACCCCTAACGTCTTTATTCTACAAACAAAAATGTCAAATTCGCGTTCATGACTTTAAATGGACATATCAGATATTTAAATATTATGTTAGATACTAATTTAATTGAAATATTAAGGCATTGAATTAATTTAGTATTTATAATACTCCAATACTTAAGTGAATTGTATTTCTACTTCTAAAAGTATCGAGATAAGCTATTCTAGAAAGTTCTAGGCAAAAGGTTCGCCTAAAATTCAGTAAAAAATCAAATTTTTTACATAGCAGTATGTTGCAGAAAGTAATATATACAATATTAAATATAAAAAGTACTTCAATTTTTTGAAATATTAAAAAATATGACGAAATTCTTTTGAAATTCCACATCTTTTTATGGATTGTATGTATGAAAATTGAAATTTCCCCAGTTAAAAAGGAATATTTTACATAATAAATAGCACTTGAAAGTTACAATACGAGCGCATAAATGCGTGTGTTGAATGTTTATATATATTAAAACGTACAGAAGATAGCTTTTATATAATGAACAGTAAAACTATTTTAAGAAAGTGCATCAGTATTCAGATATCTTAAAATAAATTTTATATTACGATCATTGACCTAACAAAACATTTTTAACAAAATTCAATGTTTGAAATCTTGAGAAAAATTTCAAATCTTTCCAATGTCGGGTCTACCTAATGTTCTCGTATCAATTTTCTTGCATGCAATTTTCTCGTACGCAAATTGATCGTGTAAAATTTTATGCGATCAAATTGCACTAAATAATGATCATTTAATATAAACTAATAAATTAAATAATTTTATTAAGGAGATAGTTCTTGCACTACGAAAATAATAAATGATGTGTGTTTTTTTCATTAGATCCGGATCATTGAAAATTTTGAATTAAGTTGACTTCTTAAACACAGGCAAACAATCGGCGAATTTGAAATCTGTAAAAAATTCATCAGATTGCCATGAGATTGAATAATTCAAAACTTCAAAATGTGAACTCGATATTTTCTAGATTCTATTTTGACATTTCCTATGGTTAAAAGTCATGGCAATTTGATGAATTTTTCAGACTCTGAAATTACCAACTGCTTATAGGCAGTTTAGGCGTCAATTCAGTTCAAAATTTTCAATGATCCGGATCAGATGAAAAAAACACAGCTAATGTCGTCATACAAATTTCAATTACAAACAGAGAACAAATTTTTTTGGTTAAAAACTAAATGTATCTATGAACTTCGAATCAATATTCTCATATGAATTTTGTTATAAAAATATTCCCGTAAGTAGAATTTACTCGTATGCATATGAAAGCTTGTAAACAATTTTTATCAAATATTTAATTGGTAGTTCCTAAATTTTCAATGCACTGCACTACACTGCACTGCATGTAATGAAATTTAGGCTTACGGAACTATTAGGGCGACCCCTTTGATTTAAATATAGGATTTGCAATTTTCATCGTATTACAATCACTTGTTTCGTTTATTCATTTATTAGTTTATTTTATTCAAATTTCCGCAACTACACTCAGTTTATAGGAGAATTCAATGATGAATATCATCACGAACTATTGTTGTTTGGAGAATCTGATTTGTCATTGAAAACTATTTTGTTTTTGTTCCACACCCTTTTGAATCTCAAATATTTCATAATTTAATACACTTATTGTGAATGTATTTTAATTTTTCTTTTGGTTTCGCGGCCTACATACCTAAGTTCATATATTACGCTTTTATCAATTCTATCTATTTGGCTGCATTTCATTATTTAAAATGGACTTTTAGATAACTTTTATTAAGAATTTCCGGTTTTGCTGTATGTTCTCGTAATATTTTTAATTCAAAACTTTTCTGAACGACTATTTATGTAGGGAATCTTTCAATTTTTTATTGTTATTGTGCGGTAAATTTACAATTTATTTTTTGGTATAATATTATTTATATCTATCAATATTGCGACATTACGATTTTTAGTTCGCAATCTATGAAAATGCAGAGAATTTTGAGTGTTTTGTATCAAAAGAATTTGGAATTTGAGAATGCACAATTCAGTCTAGGTACATAAACCGTCGGCTAAAAACGTATGTAATTGACCGGTAAATACATAGTCTATGATAATGGTTCATTAAATAACAGAAAAAAGAGCAACAATAATGTTGTAAGTATATTTCTTGAAAGTTTTAATTTTTAAAGTGGAAAGTTTTGGTTCGACGCCTCACGCAATGGGACAGAAAAGAGTACTTGATTTACTTGATAAATTATAGTTTAAGTAACTTCATATATCCTGGTCCTGCTTAATTTCATGTCATTTAATAGAATATATTTTGTACGTACCTACTGGTGATACTAATACCTTAAGATTTTATTAAAAGGACCTGAGGTTTTTCTTTCCTAAGAAAATTTGCCTAAAGGTATTGATTTTTGTTTATAAATTCCCATGCAAATTTTAAAAAATACACACATACACACAGATTATTAGAGCATGAACAAAACGAACTCTGCAACAATATATGTTTCTAGGTGTTCAGATGTATTCAAAGAGCTCAAAACTTTTTCCAGTAGCATTAAGGAAAACTGAACTACAAGGAAGGAAACAGTAAACAAAATTTAAAAGCTGCTTAAAGTTTGCGAAAAAAGTTATCAAAAGCCGACAAGCGTAAACATTTATTGGGACTCGAATTTATGCCGTAGTTAACGAGAGAAAAAGGTCAATCACGTGAATACCAGACAACCATCGATGTGAACATGTATTGCTTTTACAAGCCCCAAGTTGAGAATACGGCACCCCAATGTGGTTCACGAGATTTACGACTTTTTTGGCATTTTGTTAGATCCTTTCATTGTAAATATTCTGATATTGTTATAAATCACTGTTTGAGTAAGTTCGTTATTCAGAAGATTAGACTATTTAATCGGTAGATATTATCTGCCTAGAACCGAGCCCCACAGTAATCTATGTGGAATACATCAGCGAATAGAGATGATCCAAGAAAAGTGGTTTTTCAAGAAAAACTAAATTGCCTAAAAATAACTTAGCAGTACATAAGACAAGAATCAGTAACTTTCAAAATAAAAGCAATACTTACATACTGCAGGAGAAAACAATCCTGAAAAATTACATAGCTAGAGAGGTTTCTGTCATTTCGAAAGTCTTAAAGCTACATTATGAGGATATTAACTCATAGAAAATAGAACAAGGGGATCTCCGACATAGTTTCGTGTTATTTTCTTTCAGTTAATAGTAACTGAGTTGACAAGCAATTTTATTATAAAAAATGGTTTGTAAATTACAACATGCCATATGTATTAATAATTAACGGTACGAAAGGATGAAATAATTTTATCGCTAAGCATAGTGAATCAATTCCCATGCACAGCAAATAGGACTCTTTAAGAAACTTGGGAATACAACTGCACCGGTTTTTGTAATAGTATAAAGATTGTTTAAAAAAATACAACGAAATTTTCAGTAAGATTGTATCTTGGACAGTACAATCTCTATTCATGAGTAAGATTTTAAGTAATGTTTCAACATATCATGGCTTAGAAAAACAAAACAAAACTAAAACTGGTCAATGTCTCGTCGGGGTCGGCGACGTTAAATTATAGACAGTTTTGTAATCTATATATTAATTATACAAAGAAAGCTCCCGGTTCCGTATTTCAGCCACTTTTTTTATATGGAGTTTCATCGAGCTTTTCTTGAAATTTTATAATGGCAACACTGATCCGCATCAGTTTGGGGTTGCGTTCCTGGGTAACTTTGGTGTGAAGTTCGGTGTTTGCCACCGATAAGCATGCAATACATGGATTTATTGGAAGTTTTTTCATTATTCTAAATGGTAAAATATTTTGCAGGTGTCTTTTTACTGCTTGCTTGCATGGGAGGATTAGGCCTACAGGGGAAGCCTGTAGAAAAAACACGCTTTGAAATTTAAGGTGCAAATTGAGGGAACATATAAAAACGTTGTCACTCATATACCTATAGGGATCTCCTAGTTAAAATAATTGTTGGATACAGAGGCTGTGCTGAACATTCATCCCGTTAATGTTTTCTTATCTCCGGCATCGAGTAAATATAACAAGAGAGAAAAGCTAGAAAAAATTAATAAAAATTTTCATTGACCCTGAAATCAGCTGATAAAATTATCTAAAAGAGTGAAAAGGGCAAAAATCCTTAAATCTTGATTTAATGTAAAAAATGGCTAATATAATATACACCTTATGCCTGACAAAAGGATGCAAGGGATGTAAAAATTCTAACACTCCAGATTGAGAGGTACTCTAGTGCGGATTAATTCAATTTTAATATTAATGGATGCCGGTTGGAAATCGTTACATGTACAAATAATCTAATGAACACTTAGAAGTTTCTGGTGGAAATAAACGTGCTCCAGTTTAAACGACATTTGTTATATACGTTACAATACAAAATATATTTCCAAAATTCGGAACGTAAACATTGCAAGGGGTAGTGATCATGTTTATCTCCTTGTGTTACTAGCGAATTGAATATTACAATTTTGTTCGTTGTGTTCAATTTGATGACGAAGAGAATTATATTTATTTACATATCGAATATCGATCCAACCTTCTTTGGTGGGTTTTATCTTTTATTGATAAGAACGCAGAAGCGGAAAGAGCCTTTCTCCGACAAGTCGCCAAGCTGAGATTGGCATTTGGATAAATTATGTCCGCGATTTTATAATTCCTCAAATTTCTTTCAATTTATATTATGTATATCTCATGAATTTACAATTTGTGAGAAAATATAACTACTTAATAATATTCACGCATTTTCCGCCAAACAAGTATTTATGAAGCTCACAGAATGATATCAGAAGTTACCTCCATGGAAACGAATAATTTAATCTTTAGTTCCAGTGGCTTGGCTAGGGTAAGAGTACTGTATCCTGAATTAGAAAAGAAATCAGACGAAGTTGTTGCAAACTGCGAGCAATGCATTCTATCGTCGAAGAATAAGGGAATCAGGAGGGATTATTGAATCCATTCGAAAATAGTGGGCATACCACTGCACACGTTACATCTAAATCATCTAGGTCCACTATCTTTGACCGAAAAGACCTAGAAGCATCTTTTCGTTGTAGTTAGTGGATTTCTAAAATCCAAAAAAATTTCTATATATCATAATATACCAAAAGAGTCTATATAATTTACCAAAAATATCTATATACATATTATATGGAATACACAAGTGTAAAGAGGAAATGGAATACCGCGAAAGGTAAAGACTTTGGGAAATAATATTTTGGACAAAAATTGGAACGAAGAAAATATGGCACTTGGCAGCGATCTTGAGCTTGACCCAGGGTCAAACGACTTTTTATTGTAATTTTTTTTATACCAAAAACGCATAAAATTGTAACTTGGCACATCTGGTTTACTTATATGCCAAAGTAATCTACAGGGGTCACCTCAAAGTCAAATAACCTCTTGAATGGATACTCAGTAATTACACATTTTGGTACAAAATGTTTAAGACGAAATTTGCGTGACACAAATAGGAGCACTTAACCATTATTTTGACCTTATTTGCTCTCAAAGAAGAAGTTAAGAAATATTCTATTAATTCTTCTAAAAGGCTCTTGAAGAAGAGTCGCTCCGGTACTCGAAACGTTGAGCTACTAATAAAAAATTATTTTAATAGACCGATCATAGTAATAATTTCTGCCATCTAATTTAAAATTTAATCTGAGTTTGGCGCATTGAAGTTTGTCTCGCTTTGCGTTTCTTTCTTTTTCTCCTGTACTTAACCTACTGATATAAAACCCCGTAAAAGAATAACGAAGATTTCACCAAATATAAAACTGACAAACACATTAACTTGATGGTGTTGCCACCAAACTTTTTAACGAAGTTTTCCTTTTCCAAGGGACATTTTAATTATGCTGCTCTCTGGATAGTGACAGACACCACCAAAATTAGCAAAAAAAAAAAAAAGAATTTCCTACACCGAAGTTTTGTTATATATCTTTATACATTATAAAGGAAACTTAAGCTTCATTAAACTGGCAACAAACACGATGTTTTGTTAAAACGACCGTAATTCAAAAAAATTAATGCCTCCATGTCTTCGTTTGAACGTTCCACAGCACAGCTTTACAGAACATCCCACCTCAAGATTGGGCTAATGATGGATGCAATCAAATCACTCAAAGCGCCTATAAAGGTCTCCTTCTCGAGAGCTAAATGTAATCATTTACAGGAGTAGTAGATTGTCAGTAACCGCAGATACCAAGGAGAAAAGAACAATTTCATTGCTCCTTTGATAAAGTTTTCGGGACTAAAATTGTGATGAAATTCCAGCAAAACAAAACAATTTAGGGGAGACAAGTGAATAAGACGCCCTTCAGCTTTTAATATTATTTCTGAAAAACGCTGGGTATTTGTGGTCTTTCTCTCATTATTGCCTTCAAAAAAGTATGAATGGATTCAACCTGTTTCCCTCACTGTGTATTTAATTAAAAGCACATCCACAGCTACTTATAAATCCTGTATTGCTTTTGCTTTCAGACAGAGAGCATACGAATTACAGTTACAGATAACTGTTCTTACGTTTACCATTATTGAACTGATCTACTATGTTTATGAGATTTTTATATATAGCGTGTCCCGGTTTGAGATACTAATCCTTTAAGGAGTGATTCCTTGGATCATTCTAGGAAAAAAATTGTATGGAGGGGGAGGGGATCCATCTGCCATACCCTGATATCCGGATTGTTGCCTACAAGTACACATTAAATCATAGCTTCAGAATCAGTGGACGAACCCTGCGTTTCAAATATGGAAAATTTCCTTTTTTAAATAAATTTCGGTAAATATTGCATTTCCCTCGAAAACTTTCTGTGTTATTTTTTGATTTTTTAACATAAATGAATTACATATTATATTGCCTACAAATCTGCATACAAAGTTGATACGCAACTAGTGTTGCCACTTCTTCTGATTTACCAGGAGTCTACTGATTTTTCAATATGATTAGAGCTGGTGCTTGTACAGGGTTAATTTCGATATGTGATGCCATGATTTTTTACCATTCATAACCTGTGGGACGCCAAGGTCGCCCCAAAAATGATTTTTTGAGTGTAAAATCGTTATTTTATAGAATTCTACTTTAACTTCTGTTGTAAATCATTAGTTTGAGGTAAATTACCTGGTACTTACGCCAAAATTAAATTACATGCAATGTAATCAATATTATATTTTTGTGACATGTGTACATACCACTTTTTATCCTTCATGTGCTTTATTAATATCATTCATATGAATTACACATTTATATAGAACAATTGCACTACTGTGAATTAGAGGAAGAATGATGCGGGGATAGCGCGGGGAGCGTGGGGTAGAAGAAGAGTATTCGCTGATATGTTGCCAGCAGATTTATTGGATAGCCTATATTTTCAAATTGCATTACATACAATGTTTCACGATCGAGTGCCTTGCTATTTATCACGTGATTCCTGGATGTGACATTAAAAGAATATACATGCCCCCCTTCCCCCTAGGATCCAACGTTTAGTTAAGAGAGGCAATTTGCTTTTTTATGTACTTTTCACTTAACTCCTTGTAAATTATTTTCTGTACACTTTTTGGAGTCAAGCAAAATGTTATTCGATAGGGAATTCATTATATGATCAAAAGAATCCCTCGTCACCCCCTACTCCTCTTCTGTTAGAAACTATCAAAGTTCAAAAGTAGAAAATTATTAAAATTCTAAGTCTTTTTGAAATTTTTGCGTTTTCCGGCCAAAATCTTATGGGAATTTGTATACATTTTTACAAAATTATAATCTCCAGAAAGTGGCCTTTTACCTGACTATGCTATATATGTATCAATATAGTTGTCACTGTTTAAAAGATAGGAGTAAATGTGATTCATTTTTCATGTTGATTTTAATCTAAAGCCAAATTTTCGCGAAATTCTGCAGAATAGAATACTAATTTTTTCGACAAATTTACAAAGGAACAGGAAAAGAGGTTAAATTAATAGGACTGGAGAGGGGGGGTCAAACAGGGTTATTTTTATACAAAAGAAATCCAGCATTTTTCAGTTTGCCTTGAAAGCTAATTACAAGAATTTTAGAAATGATCGATCAAACAAAATACGGATTTAGACTAAGGGGTTTACATTAAAGGAGGAAGGGAGGAAGGGCGGGGGTTTCTGTACGTCCAATGATTCCGAAGTAATATACTAATCCGGACATAATTTCTGTAGATGCCATATATCACATACAATTTTTTTTCTTAGAATGAACCAAGGAGTCACCTTTTAAAGGATTACTATCTCAAACTGGGGCACACTGTATATGTGGACCTCCATGTAAAAATGAAACATGATTTCCTTTTTTATTTACACAATCTAGGCGAATAGTATTGTATTTTAGAGCCACAAAAATTAAGATATAGAGAATTTTATTTTGTTAAGATTGAAGGTCTATGAGACAATATATGATTGTTGGATGCGTTAAAACCACTGACTGACAGTCATTTCAGGGAAAATACAAACACTGAACGAAGCTGGAAAGTTATATTCCACCAAGAAATGCAAATATTGGCAAATGCGGCATTTGCAGATAGTGCATACCATTTATTAATGGAAAATACTTATCGGGTGTTTGATTTTAATCTAAGCATTTGAGCAATTTTCGAATCATTACATTACAATTTTTAATTGATCCGAAAATATAATCAATCTTTCATTTTTCTTATTCTTAAGTATTTCCCACTTGCACAAAATCGGTTTTGAAACCAAGATGCCGACAGCAGAGTGCGTTTGAATTGCACCGCTTATTGCGTTTTAAAAACATATATTGAAAATCTCATCATTAGATATATTTATTTAGCCACTTTAGATATTATAACTTTCAGACTTCTAAAGTGTGTGATATCCCTTTTTTAAAGTCCTTACTCTTTTTACTTATATATACTACTTCATCCCTTCCCCTCTCTTTAAAGATTAAGACAATTTTTGGCTTTATCTCAGATAAAATTATTTCTGCGAAATTTGAGGAAAGGTGGTGGTGACTTGAATTTTATGAACAATATATCAAATTATTTGTTTGTACTAACTTTGTTAATTTTTCCAAGTTTAGAGCTCAAAAACTCCATAAGGTGAGGATTAGAATTGATGCCCCTTTGATGCTTTATTGATAAAGTCACGTTGAAATACCACTCTAATAGGAGTGCTAGAGGACGAATGGGCCAAACGTGTAGAGTGTTCGGATGTTTTGCTTTATATGTCTAAAGTAATTTGGGTGCAGCTTATGAAAATTGAAAATAAAAAACAACACAAATTTTAAATTAACTTCAAACAAATTTTTATGATACAGAGTCTCGTTAGCAAATGTTTCAATTTCACCTGTGTTAATGATATTCTAGCACCAACAACGCCATAACAGAGCTCAATATTATTTTTGATTTGGTGCAAACCGTCTAATATTAAATATTCATGTCATGATAACAACAAGGAAGATAAACTCTGACCGCAAAGTATATCTTCTCTTAATCCACATGTACACAGTTACATATAGTACACATATCTATATATTAATAGGCCTGGTAAAAATTTGTGGTACCTTTTTGCCCGTGTTAAATTCAACTTATAAACATGTAACCTACATCATTGTAAGATCGGAAGAGGCGAGACGATTTGCAGAATATAGGTTTCATGTTTATATGTTGTGTTTAACACAGGTAAAAATTAAGTAGAAGTGACATGTGAATTACAACAACAACACTATGGGAAGAACGTTCGCGCCTTGCAGTATGCAAAGAGTGATATCGTTGGAAAGGGGATGTTGAGTAGAGTAATATTTGTTCGGGGCGT
>QYTT01085428.1:8102-19591 GCA_006980735.1 Dasypogon diadema | reverse complement strand
CAGCAATTCTAGTTGTAGACACAACTCTCCATATTTACCTCATGGAGAGGGTCTTGAGCTAGACCAGACGCTCAACCAAAAATAAATGAAATTGACATAGAACTGCGATCAATCAAAAGGATCAAAGATCAAAATCGAATGGATAATCTGGGTGAGGAAAAACTCTCCAACCTAACTCCAAGATGGTGTTCTTAGTCGGTGATGCTACATGTGGTTGTCTATTATCGTGAAATAAAATGCAAAAAAGTTCGTGGTCCTTTCCTTTTAAATTGTCTTTTGCTGTTTTTACTCTCTGAGTTTCGCTCAACTGAAATAACTCATGATACAGAACTTCTTGCATATCCCTTGTGAACCTTCCATTCACCGATGTCGTTTTTTATTCCTGGCGAACCACCAGGATTCACACATGAATTTTTGCGTTTAGGGTTTTTGATATGACCCCATTTCTCCTCCCCAGTGATAATTGGCCACAAAAATTCTTCTTCTGCTATTTGTCAGCAACAACAGACCAAGGATTTTCCTTTTTATTGTTCGTAAAAAGGGATCCAGCATAGGATCAGTTTCGAGACGAGTTATCTTGAAAAGAAAGAGAGATAAGAAACTTGTGGCTTACTTGCAACATTTGTCAGGTTAAAATTTTGCAATATCTTCCACCCTTTCGTCTTTGAGACTAGATTTAAAAGAACAGTGAAATTTTATGAATCCTTCTTAAGCAGAACTGTATGAATGTGGAACAGGCTATAATTTTTTGTTTGCTCGCTAAACTACAGACTGCAGCTGTTAAACCAGAATATGTACCGTCGCCTTCCCTCGATATCTTAATTCCTTTCCCTAACGGCAATAGGGTTGTGGACCTACACATATGGTGATAAGTAAAAGGAGACCTTTGTGCACTAGGAGGCAAAGTGGCTACGACCTTCAGAAAGCCGCAGACTTTGAAGGCAGTTATAAAGATGGCTAAGATCCTACGAAGATCATCATATTCGGTGACGATGTTAATGTCAATAAAACGCTATACCTGATAGTCATCCAACTAACTTTAGGAAGAAATTGTTTTCGTTCTTTTTATCATTTTTTTAGTAACTGCATCAGATGCGATGTTTTATAGGGCATTTTGCAATGCCACACAATTAGCATGTCCGGAACATTGCCTCCCATTTCCTGTCGTACACTTAATTAATAGGCGCATATATTAATGGGTTTTTAATACGCAGACTATTTTTACTTTCATGACGCAAACTGATCATAACTGATCTGAGAATAAACAGGAAACTGCGAGATATCACTGCATTTACGTTAATAACCCGCTGACAATAGTAATTCCATTTCATCTTTTTAATGACCGGGGAAAAAAAGTGTTAATTGTGATTTAACAGCCTCCAATTTAGTAATTTTCGCTGACATTTTTCACTTATAACGATTCACTAGAGACTCGCCAAGTGTCCACCTGATTTCAGATAGCTTTTCCCCCTCGAAAAGTATCTCACGATCAACACCAATACAGGAAAAAAATGCCAATAAATTTATATTATTTATTAACTGCCTTCAATTCCCATTTAGCTACACTCATTACCACAATTGGAGGGCGACCTGACAAGTCAATCGATCAAATCTTGTGAATTACTCGTCTGTTCATCTCCCAGTCGCACTTTCGATCGATTCGATCGATTGTCAATTGATTCTACGGCTGACATTGAACTTCTACGGATGGAAAGTGTCAAAGCGATGAACATCAAAAAGATCCGCAAAAAGATGATCAATTTGTCGTTAACACGATCGCCTTACACGGTCTAATCGAGAGTGAGCGTAATTTAATTAGGGCCTCCGATATGCATCTTTTACTAGTGATTTCACACAATTGTCCCGCATTCTCATCGATGGAAGTTTAATTGAATTGTCAGAGACAGGAGACTTGCGACACGCGATGGGTGACTCATTTTTGGGTTAAGATGAATGGAAAAAAAAATTGTGATCTTGATCTATTTGTGGGTTTCTTTCAATGGGAGGGTAATGGGGTTAAGATGTACACATTTATTGTATGGGGAAAGTTATTTTGTCAGCATTGGAAGAGTAGCTTAGTGATAAGAAATGCACAAGAGATTGAATAAGAAAACAGGACGAGTTTTAGTTGTATCGTTACCAGATGAGCTATGTTTGTTATCTACTCTCAAAAGAGGACAAGGCTCCCCTTACCAATCAATAAGATCGAGATGAAGATCATTATACTGGCTTCCTCACAGCACTTTGTCCAACAACCACTTAAGGAAAATGGTTTTGAGAGCGATCAATATCTATTCTGTGTGGAAGAGGCTGAATTGGCGGAGCATGTGTTCTGGGAGTGCGAAGCATTATATCGATCAAAGTTCAATCGAAAGAGCCTAATTGCTGAACGACCTCAATCTAATGGATCGCTAACCTCTACCGTGGGAATTGGTTGAACCGTAGAGAGTTTCCATGATGATGGAGAAGTATCTTTAGCGTGGGGTAAATGATATAATTTCCTCAGAGGTTTAGCCAGGGAAGAGTCCCAGCCACTTTAGAAGTAGGGGCGAGATATAATCAGGTCTGGTGATTTTGGACGCGTCCAGGTTTCAAAGAATTTTATAAACACCACGCATGCTTGAATTGAGTGGCCCTTGATTAGATTCCCAAAGAGCGAGTGATCTTGGTATCTTATTGGCTTTACTAATGATGGTGTTACACATATAGCGCACTTCAAGGTAGTTCACACTTAAATTGCATACTTCTTGGCGCATTTATCACAGTCTCTACAGGAAAAGTTGGATAAATTTCTCTTGAAATTTTAAAAATCCACCAATTTGCCATTGCCAACTTCAAGCACCCCTCGAGTGCGTGAGAACCGTAAATAAGTTATCAATTTCAAAACGGTTATTTAAACAGTTGCCACGATTTATTAATTATAAATCAATTACTAGAATTAGCCACTATGCTAATTGCATTAAAATGTACACGGCAATGGTGTGTCCGATACAGAGTAATTGCATGGGGGCAGAAAGCCATCGCTTGCCCGCCGCCAACGATCGCCGTGATAGAGCCCGTAATGTGGCAATCATAGGGTAATTGAACCATTAAAATTATTAATTTATGATAATACAAATCTGTTGATGGCAATTGTGACCACGGCCCCAGCACAACTGTGCCCGAAGCCGCTTGGGTACGTGGGTATAGAGTTGGGTGCGGTTTGTGAGGGCTATCTAAAAGGGTTCAAAATGTTTCCCTATATGGTTGGGCGGACAATGGGCAGTCCAGTGTCCTTTTTTTTTTAAATAATTAAGACGTTGTAGTTGGTCTTTGAATTCTTGTTTTCTGGACCTCAGTTGATTGATTTATTTCGCTTCGTGGAAGGCTGATTGAATTGGCTGGATTGAGAATTGCTGCTACGGGCTACGGGTGGAAGCGATTTCGTGGGCGTTTTGTTTGATTAGGCTGCTGGCTCATGCGTTATGTGAATTATTTCTTGCTGTTTGTCCGGTGATTGGTTTCATTTGTTGCAATTATTCAGACAGAACGTGAGATATGGTCAAAAGGTTGCATTAAGTTTTGTTGTTGTTTAAGAGTAGGTTGCACGTGCCAATAGAATTTTTGATCGCTTTTTCATATCTAGATGAAATGAATTAGGCTTTTTCTGAAGGTAACTCAGTGATCGGTTTCTTATATTCTCTTATTTGAGGTATCATCCAATTTAACGACGTCCATCCTGAACGTTGGCTATGGGATATCGATCGGGTACTGTTTGGGCATTCAGTTTACTATAGTCACCACAGGCTCTCTATCCTCTTGTCTTTTTTGGTTGTAGATGGAGTGGTGAAGCCCAAAGGCTGCTAGATTGGTGAATGACTCCTTGTCCCATTACGTTCTGTCACGATTGGGCCCATAGTGATATTGATATTGATACTTCGGACTGCTTGGATTGGTGATGCTCTTGAACTGCTGTAAGATTAATTATGACTGGCTGAATTGTCGAATTTAGAAATACATATTAAACATGTGTCTTTGTGTAGTCAGTTTGGTCACCGAGTCGATGAGTTGTCGATTTTTAACATCGTTGACTAACCCAAAATGGACCACGCAGGCAGCTCTTATGATTAGAGATTTACCATTAGCTATAATGGATTTCCATTTGAATGCTAGGCGTAATCCTAGATCTAGTTCAATCGCTTGTAATCGTATATCTAGTTCAATATAATGTTTCTCATATCTTTGTAGCTGGCTAGGTTGCTTCACTTAGCTTGAAATAAAAATGCTGCCACGGTCCTCCAGCGAACAGCTGATCGAGAAATTGATGACTCTTCTATTTACCACAACCCATGTAATCCATTTTACAGCGCTTTAACAATTATCTCCATTATATTATATAAATTGGAACATTCAATGATTATTTTCTGCATTACTAATTTAATTACACTCAAAACGGGTGTGTAATAGTTAATGGTCTGACTAATCATTTGCATTAATGTGTTGACTAGTTTTTGAATTACTTCAATGTTTACACCATTAATCATTTCACCGGGTTTCGTAAATCAATTAATCTTCACCGATGTGTGACAATGCAATTGACTTATTTTTTGATAAATTAGCTTGTCGGACTGGATGACCTGGAAATTGGAGTTAAATAATTCCGTTTATATTTGTATGTATTTATATATTCTTCTGGTATAGAAAAAATTTATACAGATTATATTTCCTGGAAGGTATTTTCTGAGAAAGAGACAAAAATAAAAGTAGAGTAAATTTTCGTAAAATCCATAGAAATCTAGGTCAGTTTCGTGAAAGGTGTTCCTCTTTTTTTATTTTGCCCAAAGAAATTCAGGTTGAGTGATATAAAGTATTACTAATATTAATTGAAGCGCGTATTCAATTTACTGCTGAAACGCCTTAGGCAAGTAATCAATCAATTGGCCATTTCTTGTTCACCCAACACTATCTGAGCTCATTTGCTTTGCAGACAAGCAAATATTACACAAGAAAATTAGCATTTTTCTTTATATAACCTGAGAATCAATATACCTCGGGGAGAGCAGGTGATTCTATCACACAAGACTATAATCTAATCACCGGTGTTGTTTTTTATTATAAAGAAATTATATTTAGTCGAGAATAAATGTCTTTTTAATCGTTTGACGATGTCTTAATCATTTATCGTTGAAAACAATTTATGCATGTTCATGTGGTGGACACTGTGACTGAGACTTCCCTTTAATGGCCAAAGTAAGTTAATCAAACACGATCCACCTGACCGTAGATATTGACCAACGCAACGTTCTGATCCCGACAAGTTTTCACACAGGTGCAAGAAGGCATTATATCACGTGAACATAAAACCTTTTGAGGAACAACACGTAGCAATTGAAGTCTTCTATTCCTGGTGCACCTGCTCCCCATTGGTAGCAGATAAAATGTTAAGAGTGCGCTTCACCAAAGGATTTCATGTGAAAAACGCCATTGGCTACACGCTACAGAACTAAGAATCTGTCCCCAGAGATGTCAAGTATTGATGATGATATCTCGTTTTGACGATCGATTCAACTTTTTTAAATCAACTCCGCAGACTGTAAAAATGTCTCTTTCTCGTTTTTAGTGGTTTATTATCGCTGAAAAGTAAGCGGAGCGCGATCGTTGCGATATCTCAATGGAACACTTGAAGAATATCACGGGACCGTTTAAGCTGAAGCAATGAAACTTGATGACTTCTTAGGTGATCGGTACTCGTGTGTAGTTAAAGTCAACAACCGTGAAGCCGGACTCGTGTTCGTCACGTTTGTATCGCGATTTGCTGGACATTACAACAGTGGGAACCTACCTGAATTGCGCAGATCGAATCAGTACGTTATAGTAGTCTTAAAAGGCAAACGATCTCGAATTACGCAAAAAAGACGAATGATCGCGATGATGCAAGTGCGAGGATTTAAAGTTTTCTAATCTCCTGCTCAATTTCTGAGACATGCTCTCTACAGAAACCGTCTTAGGCCTATCCTATCTTGACCATCTGTCTCCTTTTAAAACTATTCCATCGTGTAGTAGTTAATCATTTGCGGATTATATCTTCTAGTCAGCGTGTAACTGAGCTATTTCCTAAGGAAAGAACTTGTTGAAATTATGAAAACTGGACATACCACTCGAGGTCTCACGCACAAGCGTAGGATTTGCGAAATGAAATGTGTCCAGCTACACAGGTACATGTACTATCCACAATTCATGCGTGACTGGATTTAGGCACCAGCCGCGGAATATATCGTCTTAAATCGTTTTATGATCAATGAAAGTTTATTAATAAATACGACAACGAATTGATCGTCGTACGTCTCCCGGAGCGAAACATTTTATTGCTCAATTTGCATAAATTTCTTATCGAACGCAGTCATTTCGGGTATTAGTAACGCATCGAATGAATTGATGGAAGTTGGTTTATGGTGCGTAATAGCCAGGTAATAAAGCAGTAACAGTCGGATCGGGTAGGTGACTTCAAACAGTATTTTTAACTACTGTTATTAGCAGAAGCCTGAAGGAATTGTTCTATAAATAATCTTTTTGAATTCAGTTCTAGATTCTCTGATAACCCAAGGGGCGATTATAGAACATTGCAGTATCAGTTTAATGGTGTATCTGTGGATGGTATTGAGGCTATTTTGAGGTTTCTTTAAAATTTCAGAGGAAATTGTCTAAAGAATTCAAAGCCTGATCACATCTTTTCTAACAGGCCAGTAATTTTGGGTTGGTTGCTGTAACCTTAGCAATATCTGCACGAGATCTCCCTAGAAGTTCATTTGTTTTATCTCGAAACCAAATCGAATCGAGAAAGGTAAAAAAGGAACGCTATAAGAAATCATTTATGTCACGACAGTTTTCTATATCGCCATCGCCCGTTTGGCCACCGGCTGAACCTTTGGAGGACCGTGATTACTCCTGGAATTGTTATGTCCCATAATTTCTAGAGCAGAATAGGAAAAATGTCATCCATGCTTGGAAACTCGCCTGTGGGAAGAAAAGTTGTTCACTGTTCAGGAGATCTTCGAAAACCGCCCCTTACCACAAGAAAATAAATATCAGTGCAAGGAAATTAGAAAAGTTAGGAAAGAGAACATTGGGAAATTTTAACCTGACAAATGTTCCAAGTAGGCCGTAATTTTGTGGCATGAAAATTTTACTGTGCTTCGAAAGTACAAAATTATACCCAGATAAGTCGCCACGCCCTGGTGCAGAATTTCAATCCACGTCCACAAAGGAGAAAATCTGCAGACGTGCGCCTTAACCCGCTCGGCCATCGGCGTGGATTGTTTTGCTTTTATCGAAGAGCTTCCCTCCCTCTCAATATCGTGTTCTATGTTATTGATTTTAGCGTTGCCTGTCATCTCTATCATCACTAATCAAAACAAAAGCATCAAAGTAAAAGTTCTTCTAGAAAACTGCAAAGTGTTCCTTTAGATCTCATAAGCTGTAAATCTTTTATTTAGTATCTTGAGATATATTACCTACACCTGAGCTGGTCTAGCATACTGATATTTTTCTTTGCCTATCCACTACCTTCGGCATTCAGTGGCTGGTAGTACCCTATGTACAGTCAATTCCTCAGAGAAATAAGAATGCATAGAATGAAAAATATGTTACGGTCTTTTTTAAGCATACCAGGTGTATGCTTGAAGCCTCGAAATGTAGAAACAGAAGCGAAAGGAATTTTTGGGAAAGAGGAGATTGGGAAATTTTAACCTGACAAATGTTTCAAGTAAGCCTTGTGCAACAGCCTAACCATTGTAGAAGCTCGCGTACACCCTCTATCACATAGTATTACTAACTCACTGTTCAAAAGTCTGGTTGCCACAAATAAAAAAAAGTAAAACAATATTCGTGATAGTCATTTCATCTGCCATAAGGCAATTAAAAACTAACATTTCCTCTTACTTCGAATGAAACCTTTATCGATCGATTAAAATGTAAAAAGTACCGCCACCATTGCCTTAGAAGTCCATTTGCACCAGTTTTTGTTGGGCTGATACCCAATCAGATGGAGCACAGGATATTATTGCAGGGCAATTAGAATTAAATAAGCGGTCATAAAATTCCAATTTAATAGGCGCCACATATTTAACACATGGCAAAGATTTCAATAACTCTAAGAGTTCCTTTATCACATAAAAGATCTAAAGCATGCGCGGTACGATTACCGCAGAATACCAGGCAACTTGGCTGTGTTTACACAAAATAAATTTTACGGGGATTCATATCCCAGACCCCAGTCCACTATCGTCCGCGAAGCTAGGAATTCACTATAATCTCATAAATCATAGCAAGGCGATTATCTTCGATCTTTGATCTCCCACACCATGTGATCAATTTCCAGTGGTTTTATTGTATTTTTATGATTGCAGCCACCATTTTAAGCCGTTGCGGGCTGTCCAGACCATCCCGTTTGTCACAGGCCCCCATTAGATTCAGCGAACAGAATATGCACCATGGCCACATAATTTCTCATTACCATGCAAAATGACCGGTTCCACACATTAGTGATAGGCTTTAAGTGGTCCCACTTTGAGGTACCTCCGTTCTGGGTGGGGAATATACTTTCAATTGACCACTTCTTGTGGTGTCTAGCGTCTAGCTTTGAGCCCTCTTAGGCGGCATTGCCAAGCAGAAGTGTTGAACTTATTCAAATGTGGTTTGGTGTGGTATTTCTTCAAACGATTCCTATACTATTCTCTGTTTACGTTTTCCAAACCGGACTCGGACGTCTCAGTTTTGTGTACCAACTACAGGCATCCCTCCTTAACGCTTATAGAAATCTTCTTACTCTCCATTTGTTGTAACTCGGACTCGGACACTACTGGGTTGGTTGTACTGGCCCCAATGCTATAGTTGTACCCCCAACAATCTTTTGCAATTACGCTTGAGCCTGAAGCTTTAGTTTTTCACAAACATTTGCTACGATTCCATCTTCGTTAGGTTTTCTCGTTACTCAACGTCTTAAGCCGGGTTTCAGTGGACGGTTTGTGTAGAAAGTGTTTTTGTGCTACTATGATTTGTGCCCTTAGGCTATTTAATTCGGGCATGCGTAAGTGACTTGCAATTTTGGAAATTCGAGATACTATCGCCATTTTTACTTAAAATCATAATTAGCCTGCTGCGTGGTGTATTCTTTTTGAAAGGAGTTTTTGATTGAAACTTGTGATTACATTATACCATTAATTAATTAATTTATTTGTTTTTTTTTTTTTTTTGCTAGAGAAAGGAAAAAATGAAGTCTTGAAAAAAGACGTGAAAGTGATAGATTGCAATAAGTGCAGCACTTCGTGTAAATTTCCTTTGACTTGGAATTTGCACCCGACAAAACAAATATTTTGAGAGTAGTGACGCCCTACTGATATAATTAAAACCGTAAACACTCCTATTGTGTTAGAACCTTTTATTTTTAGAAGAGACTATGTTAGTTTTGCCTGAATGACTAGAAACCAGAGCGTTGTTGTTTTGGGCAGTTAGGTTTTAAATGGAGTTCAGTAGTGGTCCAGCTACTTTTATAGCAGGCAGAGTTTTTAGAATTCTTGGATGAGTTCATAATTTGCATGAAAATACGTCAGTTCGTTCCATAGCTGACGTGCAACAGAACTGAATATATCTAAAAACGAGATTTTGTTGGTAGCAAAACTCTGATAATGAAGACGACTCATAACCTCGGACTAGTTTGCTTGGGAATTCTTGTTTTTTTGAAGATAAATTTCTAAATTTAAGTAACCTACATTTTGCATTATTATGGCACTGTAGATTATGTATTATAGACATCTCGTAAAAAGTAATAAAACAAGTTATTAAGTTTGTTGAGAGTAAATATTATCGTGCTACAAAATCACACTTTTACTCTTTGCTACTATCTCTCGTATTTCTTATAATATCGAATTTCTTGACTCTGGTGCTTCTTGCTACTTAGTCTTTTATTGATTTTTAATTTTTTATCTAATGCTGAGAAATTGTTACGAGATAACTTTAGTTGATGCTAAAGTGTATTGACTTTTGCTGTTAGCATATTATTGCCAACGAGCTAATAAATTTTCTTCTAAATTCTGTTTAACTGGGTAGGATTAGTGCAAATATACAACTAAGAATTGCATTTGCAATCTCTTCCTCCTCTTGTGTTGTTTTTCCTTTTCTTTATGAATTATGTAATTCTGACTTTGCTCCTTTTTAATTTCGTCTCTTCTGGATTTTGCCAATTTTGGATTGTATTTTTTTGGCTTTTGTTACTTGAAACTTTGTAGTTTTAGATTATCTCTTAGACTTCTGAATTTTCTTCTTTATGAATCTTGAGGTACAGCTTACTAGCCTCTACGACTTTGTCTATTCAGGCTTTGCACTTTTGAACATATTTTCGCCAGTTAAAGACCTGCCACATTCGGAGGTTTCGTTTCACGTGGTCAAACCACCACATCTGGGGTTTACCACGTTTTCGGTTATTTTTAGGGTTTTTTAGATTTATTAAATCTTGCTATATATTGATCTTTCTAAAGCATTCGATCCAGTTGATAATTTGTATCAGAAACTGCTGACTCAATCTAACTTCTCTACTTCACCCGCACAATTTGTATTTTTATACTTGATTGGTCTCAAACAGATCACGTTATTAAATTACTTTGGCCGAAAATATTACCCCTTCATTCTGGTGTTTCACAAGGTTCGATATTGGGTCCATTATTATTTATTTTATTTATAAATGATATAATAGTTGCTCCCTAACGTTTTTCAGTTTAGCTCTATGCCAAATAACACTTTTTTCTCAATAATTAAACGATATTTCAAATAGAAGATAAAATTTCTATGGAGTGAGTATTTTAATTTTTTGAATTTCACGGACATTGGTCTTGTGTTTTCCAAAGAGCGCTGCCTATGATTCTCTTTTATTTGCGTACATGCATAAAATGTCTAGAAACGTTCACTCCTTGTCTACTTACATCCACTTATCTATATCTTTTATAATTTTGCAATAGCACAAACATTTCCTGTCCGTCCACCTTCTAGAAAACTCTTTCGTTTCAACGGACAACGCAAACATATCTGTCTATCTGAATCAAGCGATTATTTTCCATCTACGATCTGTCAATCCGAAAAACCCACAAGGTACCTAGGAAAAAGGAGTTGCTTTTGCTGATATTCATCTTTACAGTACTTGTGAGCCTTGTTCACAACATTTTATTTTTGCTTACCATTTCCATTTCTCACAAAAGAAAAACATATCCAAACGTTCGGTTTGGGAACAGGCATAGCGTAAATACCACGAATATATGCAGAGTCATGCAATCGAATTGATTTAAATTCCACTTGGCTTTTGTAGAAAATCCCTGAATCAAAAGAAACACTTCTGAGTGTACCGTTCACGTCTATACTCGTTCCAGTTGAAAACTGAAGGGACTGATTGCAAATCTTCCAGTGTTTTGCAGTTTTGCTAGTCATCCAAAGCCGCAGATGTACCTACGGAGAATTTTATTGCG
>QYTT01085427.1:0-19896 GCA_006980735.1 Dasypogon diadema | reverse complement strand
CCAGAAGACACGGGAAAGTAATCTTGCAACACGATAGCGTCCTATCGCATACGGCGAAAACGGTCAAAGACACCATATCTGCACTTGGTTGGAAATTTTGGCCCCACACGCCGTACTCAGCAGACTTGGCCCCATTCGACTACTACTTGTTTTCATCAATGGCACACGCACTTTCCATGCAGCACTTCGGCAATTACGGAGAAGTGGCAGTTTGCTTGTTGCAAAAGATAATTTTTAATAAAAGCCGAAAAACGTGGAATTTTTACCATGAAGTGCGCTGTCTTGTGTTGTAAAAACAATCGGCGATATTCAGCCGGAAAGTCATTTTTCAGGGAAGTTAAAGTGATTTAAAAGAGGTTCTTGGTGTTTTTTAAAGAAATAATGGCAAAATATCTGTTGAAATGGAATAAATTACCTGTAAAATTAAGTTTAAATTCACCCTTCTTGAATTGTTTACATTTTCAGTTCCCCGACGCACACTGGGGCAAGATACTAAAAATGTTGGCATTAAATGAAAAAATCAAATGCTATGTTTATTGTCTATATCATATTATTTACACAGTACACGCTCCCGTGCACCAGCTGACAACATTGTTTCCCCCCTCAAATCCACCCAAGGCATTCCACGCACTTCAGTTGTAACGCGTTATCCGAGGAGTCAAAATTGAGCTTTAATACTTGTAAACAACAATTAGTTAAGTGCAGTGATTCTGTGTGGATTGACATTTTAATTGAAAATTACGTTATGGATGATATGTTTGCTTTTTTCGAAGCAGCAAGCCATTTAATAATGTTCCCAGCCTGACCCGGCTGCTGCTGTTGTTTTTTTAGAGACTCTTACTATTCTTCATTACAAAATCGTTTTAAATTTTTGCTCGAATTTGCTCCTTTTCTCACAAAATTCTGTTATGTAATATTGGATAAATTTTGATATTGTATGGGTATTTCTGATTTTATCTATAATTCTTTATTTTGTGATAGGTGCAAGTTCCCACACAATATCTGTGACGAGAAAAGAGCTTGTAAGCATTATGAAAAGATGTGACAGCATAGAAATTGAAAAAAAGTTTGAATTTTTAGATCCGACATGTTTTTGAAATACAGGTCCACCATATTGGATCCGCCATTTTGAATTTTGTAATTTTGACTTCGGATTCATAATCAGCAACCCCAAAAACCTCGCGATACTAATGTCAAGTTCGATTGAAGAAAGTGTTCGACACAGTTCCAACCTAACTGCTGTCAAAAGACAAAAAGTCGTTCGATTGATCATTTGGGTCGGAACGCGTTCCTAACGAGTTCCAACTCTAAAGTCGTCAGGTTCGAACTTTTTACTTTCTCGAGCTGGACGCACACAAAAAAGGTAGATGTCAATGTCAGTTTGTTTTCTGCTGTGATTTTCGGGTTTTTTTTTGGCTCAGTGTATCCAATAAATAATAAAAATTGAAGAAATAATAGATTTTTTTATGGAATCTTCCTCAAGCATCAAATCCACGTCTTTATCCAACAAAACTTTCTCAAAGAATAAAACAGAATATAAATGTGATCATCTGATTGTCAAATAATTTACAGTAATTTACACACACACAACTGGCTTTGGTTTCTGTTTCGTTCGATTGAACGGGGTTGGAACCTCTGATTCCAGTTCCGACCTAGGTTTCTCAATCGAACTCGACATAAATTTTGTCTCAATCGGACATGCTTTTGAAATACAGATTCGCCATATTGGATCCGCCATCTTGGATTTTGTAATTTTGACGTTGGATTTATAATCAGCAATCTCAAAAACCCCCGAATACAAGTTTCTGTGCAATAAGAATACAAGTTTCTGTGGAATAAGATTTAAGTTTTTGCCAGGTTTTTGGTGGTTTTGCCCCACTGTGCGACGCCTTTATGTCCAATGACGCCTTTCTTATCCAATGGCAGCACCAAGAAATTTTAGTTGTAATTACTGGGGGCATCGAAAAAATTTTTACAAATAATTGTGAGATATAACAAACAATTGTGAGATTCCGTGTGAAATAACAAATGAGTTAATAGGTCCATATGGGAAGTTCTTTTCAAACTTTTTATTACTTTTGGTATCATCAAACGTTTATGCAAAATACTTATACGACAAAATATATTAACCCCCTTTAAAATTACCATCAATTGACTACTTCTATGGCAAAAACTAACACATTGCTACTATCCTACCACATACAGAAAATTGCTTAATTTTCCCGGGGCCTTTCCTTTAGTTATTATTTCCATGCTTTTTATGAAAGCAATAGGTATTTAACATTGCTATAAATGGTTATAAAAAGCGTGATATCGTAGCTTTTAAATAAAAACAATATACCTTCTCCTTTAACTGAAACAACAAATAAACCTTAATATTTCCTCCAAGCAAATAAGAATAAAAACCACTTATATGCTCTATTAAATAATAAATGAACTGAATAAACAATGCAAACAAAATCAATTCATTTTTAATCGCGTGGCAGGTTGTCATAACATTGGTGTGTGAGGTATTCATTAGGGTGCTGTAGATTATCGAATTTTTTTTTGGTATAATTTTTCCCCTGCGTTCATGAAGATTTTTCAGCTGCCTCCAAGGAAGTGGCCAAGACCTCCATTTTTCGCTTATATACCAGCGGCAGCCAGCAGAAAGCGAGTCAGAGCTCACGATCCGTTGTCAGTGCAGTTACAAGAAAAATTGTTAGAGTTTATTTTGAATGCAAAAATGTGCATAATAACGACTTATATACTATAATTATTTTTACACCAAAAGAAAGTAGATATATTAGACTTGAAATTCCTAGAAAACTATTTTTAAGTAGGAAGGATAGTTGCGGAGCTACGCCAGTTTCAACACAAAAAATTTCCATTTCTCCCATAAGAATTAATGCAATTTGATCTGAATTTAGGGCCTACACCTCTTAGTAATTGTGTGCGTTATTTTTTCTGGTTCACGGCTTGTAGAAGTATATATCCCGGGGGTTTTGCCAGGACGATTCCTTCTATAAAATTGAACATCCTCGAATTTTTTGAAAAATTCGTAATTCAAATAAGTAACGTCGTTTTTCTTGCAAATTTACACACATCGGCATATTCTGCAGAGATGTTTATATATTTTATCCTCAAAAACCATTCGATTGTGGAATGCATGCTGTCTGCTTCCATTTAAGTGTTGCCTGATTCTAAGAACTTTTGTTCAGTGACATTGTTGTCCATAGCTGTATTCAGTAAGAAGTTGGATAAAATGCAGTTTCGATTGTGATAAGTACAGCCGTCTGCTGCAGAAAATAATGCTGATAGGCGCACTGGAGTTTACATGTAGCAATCTATTTTTTAATCAAATTCATCCAGATACTGCAAATTCTTGATTCTTGTAAACGCAAAACTCAGCTATTTTTTCTTATGGAATTGCTTCGGGAGAATGATATAAAAGGAAATATTTGTACATAATAAACCATTTTAGTTTCGAACCCATTCTGGCAACAAATACTTCTTTTGTGTGGTAGCATGGCAGTAGTGCGATTCCATTTTAGGTAAAGAGTCCAGAAAATTTATGAGTTCTTGTCTTTTTTCTCCAATGACTTGGATCTAGCGGATTTTGGTACAGTCCCTTGTTTTTCCAGTGCAAAATTTTCAACTTTTAAAAATATGGTTTTACACACTCTGAAAGCCAATTTATATTATTAAAACATTGCAAGGAAATAGTGCGAGCGGGATGGATAAAGCTAACATGAGAAAACACGAAAAAGGACAAAACATATGCCAACAAAATTTTATGAGCTAAAATTTCAATTTCACCGATGGAACGGAACGCTTCATTCTTTGTTCTTTTTTTACACACATCAACAATCAATAAAACTATCTCGTTCAGGTTTTCAGCATGTTGTTGCTAGATAAATTAACCTTTACTGGTTGATTGTTGACTTTCAAATTGTATCAAAGATTGTGTTCTCCTAATTGCGGTCAGATTAATTCGATTACGAATCTTTTTTGCTGGTGCAGACATTATAAAACTACTGACATAGACTTTTTTTCCTTATAGCAGAACATCTTCCAATAACAGTGAAAATATTATTTCGGTTTTGTTTTGTCAAAGTTGAACATCTAAGGACTCCATTCGATCGTTCCTTACAATTACATCTTGTTTAAATTTTTCGTGATGGGTTCGGCATATCACACTTCCACTCATCACTTTCTTTCTTTTCACATAGTACTTCTTTCCTCTTTTCCTGCTTTTTTGTAAACCTAGTATAGTTTTTAACTTGCGACCGCTGTCTTCGTTTGTTAGATTTTGTTAAATTTGCCCAAATTGCGATGAAGTCATCTAAAACAACACATTATTCATTAAGTTTAAGCAGTTGGAAGTTAAAACAAAATCATGAAATGATCAAAAATCCGGTCAGAAAATTTCCTTTTCGTAAAGTAAAAAACTAACATGTTTAGGGCATGTTCCTCTTTCAATTATGACTAAAATATATACATACCAATTTGAACTTGTCAAGCTGTAAAATATTAACTAAAAGTACGAAAACCGGTTATATTCCTTCAAACACGTACTAATGTCACGAAATCTTAATACAAACTACGTCCTCGACGGACTGAGCCGTTTTACCTGAATAATGTGGATTTAGCTGGTATGTGAGTCACAAGATTTAACGATTTAAGAACCGTTATTAGCTTAGTTGTTTTCCGCCATCCCTTTCTTGTTTCATAAAAGTCTAATGAGACGGAAAGTGGACTTAGCTGATTTTTACTGTAACACTAGAACTACCAAACCGGTCATTTTGACCTGTAGCCTCCCTTTCAGTTGCATTATTCAGCGTATTATTTCTATCAAAGATGAAATAATTATCACAAAGATGCGACACTGTAATAATGACTACTAAAGTAACAAGGACGGATAATGCTACCACTACCTCTATAGTAAGATTTCCAGTTGTAGTGGTTTTGTCCATTTGCTTCTGAGGCGCACGAACACATCAGCATCAAGGAGCAGGTCTCATGTACAATAAGTAATCATTCAGCCGGCTGAATACATTTAAAGACGATGCAATGATCTAATATCGTTTAAAAAAGCAAAAAAAGATATGTTCAACCATAGCGCGAACTATTTTCGCATGGGTATACTTTATTAATTAAAAGAAAAAGTCTGAAAATAGGCCAAAACGAATAACTAACTCTTTCACAGGATTGCCATATGAAATATCCAGTTATATGATATAAAAATCTTTTTCTTCTCTCTTCTAAAACGAAAATGCTTTGAAGTATCTGGCGTTCAGATACTTAAATAAAATTAAAATATTATGGCAGAAATAAACAACTTTCTAAAAAGTTACTTAGTATGAAAACATCGAGTACACCAGGTGTGGCGGTTAATAATTCTTAATTTTTTTTAAGAGTTGGCGCTGGCAAAACGGGTTAGTTCATAATCTCATCCCTTATGTAATTTTTCCCTATGGCACTACCTTTCAAAACGCCATTGTTGTTTGATCGCTTTTGAGATAGCGTCATATTTTTTTCGTGTGTCAAAGATGTCGAATTTCGAGCCAAATAAAGAGCATTTGCGGCACGTACTGCTTTTCTTATTTAATCAACAGAAAAACGCGAGTGAAAGCCATCGTATACTCGTCGAAACCTACGGTGACAACGTCCCAAGTTGTGTGCGCTAGTTTAGGAAGTTTAAAAGTGGAGATTTCGACAAAGGAAGGACAAAGAAAGCCCAGGTCAACCTGAAAAATTAGAAGACCCGGAACTGCAAGCACTGTTTAATGAAGATAATACCGAAACACAAAAATAATTGGCCGAGAGATTAAATGTTGGCCACCGAACCATTTGTGATCACCTAACGATGAAGAAGATCCAGAAGGCAGGAAAATGGATGCCACATGAGTTGAACGACAGGTAACTCGGAAAGCGAAAAACCGTCTGCGAAATTTTGCTTTCTCGGCATGAAAGGAAGAGTTATTTACATTGGGTCGTAAAGGGGGATGAAAAGTGAATATACTTTAAGAACTCCAAACGAAGTAGATCATGGGTTGATCCAGGACAACCATCAACGTCGACCGCAAAACCGAATCGGTTCAGAAGCAAGACAATGCTGTGTATTTGGTGGGATCAGAAGGGTATCGTGTACCATGAACTTCTGAAACCAGGTGAAATAGTGAATACCGATTGCTACAGTCAACAAACGATCAGTTTGAACCAAGCACTGATTGAAAAGCGACCCGAATGGGCCAGAAGACACGGGAAAGTAATCTTGCAACACGATAGCGTCCTATCGCATACGGCGAAAACGGTCAAAGACACCATATCTGCACTTGGTTGGAAATTTTGGCCCCACACGCCGTACTCAGCAGACTTGGCCCCATTCGACTACTACTTGTTTTCATCAATGGCACACGCACTTTCCATGCAGCACTTCGGCAATTACGGAGAAGTCGAAAGATTGCCCGATGACTGGATCGCGTCAAAAGATGAACGGTTTTTTGGGAGGGAATCCAAAAATTACCTGATAGGTGACAGAAGTGTGTAGCAAGCGATGGCAAATACTTTCAATAAAATATTTTTTACACTACTCGCAAATTCAACGTGTGTTATTTAAGAAAAAATTAAGAATTATTAACCGCCACACCTGGTACGAGCCATTTATTTTGAAAGTGGCCTAAGTCTAATTTTACAATCATAAGATAAATTTTAGTGCACTTAAATTACACTAACATTTCGATTTTTACTGAAATTGAGAAAAATGACTTAGGCCACTTTCAAAATAAGCGACTCATACTTTATTTTTTTACTTACCTCTTACGTTTTTTCTTCCGTACATCTACGGTGTTCCGTAAGTATGGTTTTTTCTTGTTAAAATTGAAATCGAAACTACAATTATTGTCGATTGATGATGCTGCACTCACAGGATCAAAAAGCAAAACAACCTGAGACGTGTTGGGAAGCAAAGGAACCTGACACGACTGACCAGTGACCACCACACCTATTCTCTTTTATCTCTGGAATCGATATGTATGTAACCTTTCCTGCTGGGTAGCGCGCCACCAGCGGTAAAACTCAAATCGTACATTTCCTAATCCTAGTTGAGTTGGAATTAATTCTGGGGAAATGAATGTATTCATCAACTACACTGCAGACTTAATTTCATTTGTCCATGGATGACATAGATAATAATGGGTTACTATATGCCTTACACAGAACCAGTGAAGCAACCAATTACAAAAATATTTTATTTCATAACTTACCAGTAATAAGTTACTGATATAACTACCCAGAAGGCATTATAAAATTTGTGTATTTGTAATCAATAGTTCAGAAATTGAGAGGAAAACTTCTTTAGGAAATAAGAAACATAGAGCTAAAGTTTATTTCCCTAAAATATAGATCTCAATGTCGCTTGATATTTAGAACAGAAGTTTTCAGTTTTATTTAACCAGTCATTAAATTACCGTTCCCATTTAAAAATCACCTTTTTCACAAAACCACGGCTAAAAATTTCAAAAAGATTATCTTAGTTCGCCGCCGATTCGAAAATAAGTCCAATTACGAATTTCATTATTTAAAAGTAAAAATCAACGGTCTGGAATTTCAAATCACTGCAACTCAAAAAAGAAAACAAGATGGATCCTCACTTTTAGGGGTTTTTTGAAGATTAAGTGCGAGACTTTGAAAATTTTTAAAAATTGTTAGTATCAATTAAGTACTTGAATTGTAATTGGAAGTATTTATGGAAATATTTAAGTCTCATACAGCACACTGTAATACACATGAAAGTACACAAAACTTTAATTAATAACTTTAGAAAAACAATGATAAATAATAACAAATTTTAAAATTGGAAAACGATCGTTTGAAGCACAGATTCGTCCTACGTATCACGATTTTCTATAAATAGTAAATATTTAGAATCAGACATCCGTATATATCGTAGAATTAATAAAAATACACATCTTTAATTTTTTTCTATTTTTATTGGACACAGCATTACTGTTATTTTGCCAAATTTTATAAGAATTGTTTTACATTTGTTTTAATGCATTTTCACATAAATTATTTGTTGCAATAGTAGTTAAGTTATGATATAAAACAGCCACAGGGTTCTCTTTTGTAATTTTATAAGAATACTAAAAACACACATACAATAAAGGTACAGAGATATTGTGGTGAGATTTTAATAACACCTTCAGCTTTTGCCTATAGGCTATATTTTTTATATTTCTCATTGTTTCCTCGTTTAAATCTCTTCAGTTCTCTCGTTATAATCTGAAGTAATTTCTATTTTATTATTAAAGACATATTGTTTAGGTTTCCAATCATTTGTTTAATAATTCTGGTTAGTTTAATTTTGTACATAGATATAAGAATTTGCATTTTATAAAAATTCGGTAAATCTACTTGTTGGATATTTTTTTTAATATAATTTGAAGAGATATTTTGAATGTGTAAACATTTATTCCCTAAAAATAAATGAAATCGTGGAAAACTCTTCTGTGGGATATTCTTTTGTTTTTTAATCATTGTTATTGAAAAGAGATCAATAATCTTACAATGCATTTTGAATATACTATATTATTGTTAAATAAAAACTATAAAAATAAAACGAAATTACCAAATCTGTTGCACATTTAAATCTGAACCAAAATATGTAGCTTTAATATTTTATTTTTTATAGGAACATTTTACTTAACCTGATTTATTATTTATGTTTCCTCTTTAGCAAATTATAAATTATAGTCCGAATTTTTCCGAGACTTTTCTTATTCTTACAGTAGATATATATCAAAATCCGAAACCTCTCAATTGACTAAATTTCAAATCTGCATAACATACAATGAAAAATATATCATACAATAACTTCCGTTATACGGGCAAATAACAGAAGAATGTGTGATATTGAAAAATACAATTTGGATATATATCACTGTTTTCATAAAAGCTCGGAATACACTCTCTCATGTAAGAGTAACATGTAAAAACGTGGCTCGATTATATGACTGCTTGAATGTTCTGTAACCCAATGTTTCCAGCTTCTATTGATGGGACTTGACTTTGAATCTCAGAATAGAATATAGAAAATTAACGAGTTCACATTTTGAGGTATTGAATTTTTCAAATTCAGAGTACTTTTGTTCCGCATTGAATACTACTGGTCATTTTGGAGGATTCGAGAAGTTAATTCAATTCAAAATTCAGAATGACTCGACTCTTAACAAATACGGTTTCATAAAAATTATGAAACATGTTAAGAGTGTTACTAAATCAGTTACATTATCTGTTATGGCATGTTAAGAAAAATCTTAAACTTAGGGTGGTTTACTAGTATAAGAGAAAAGCAGAAGGAAATTGAAGCAAAATGAAGGCTAACAGAGTAAATATTATCACTGTTCCTTACACTTTCAAGAACCCACGCCGATGGTCGAGTGGGCTGAGGCGCGCACGTATACAAATTTTCTCCCCTTTTGACGTGGGTTGGAATCCTGCACAGGACACGGCGTTTATCTAGGTACCAGTGGTTGTGGCTTGTGAAGTCACTGCGATGTTTCACAGTAATAATTTGATACCGAAAATTGTGGCTCACTTACAACATTTGTCAGGTTAAAATTTCTCAATCTCCCTTTCTCCAATTTCTTTCCACTTAAGCTGTGCTCTGTTCATCGTAAGGTTGCTCCCTGAGCTACGTCATATGGCCCATGTATGACAGGCCTAAATTATTTGAACGAAATGTTGTTGAAAATTTTAAAGAAAAACACACATAACGAGAAATTTATTTACTATGAAGTTGTCATTAAGAATAACCGCAAGTCCGTAAAGAATATAGAAAAGGATAACAAATAAAGTTCCGCAGCATGATTACCCTCCGCCAATAGGTCGAATATAAAGCGTCGTAAGAAAAAAAAACATATATAGTTGCATACATCTACAAATACAACCTTTCTTTGGGTGATAAGCATGCAATACCACGCCGGTGACCGAGCGGCTGAGGTACACGTCTGAAGACGCGGGTTTATATCCTACAAAGGGCGCGATGATTTATCTATGTACCAGTGATTGAGGCTATTCTACTAACGAGAGTTTTATTTGCGAAGCCACTGGGATGCATTGCACAGTAAAAACTAAAACTAAATTGTGATTTATTTGCAACATTTGTCAGGTTAAAACTTTCCAATCTCCCTTGGCCATCAAAGGATTGTTTCTCAAGCCTAGGCAATGCCTTTAAAAACGAATAAGGCAAACATATAAAGTCCTAGATACTCCTATTTACTAGAATGATATGTACGCAGCTAGACCAAAGCAGCAAAAACTGTTTATTCCTTAACATAAAAAATTTCTCGAAAAATATTCTTGTAATTGATTGAAACATGTATATCTACTTTAACTTTCAACGATAGGTCCACTCTTCTATAAATTTAAATAAAATAACGATTAACGTAGAGGCAACTAACTTTCAATATTCTAATACTATTACAGATAGAGCTGCTGTCGATTATTATCAGTGGCATTGCCGCGAAATATTTAAATCCATATAAGAAAAGAGGGATCGAGACCAGATTCTGGGAGTTTAGCTAAAAGGGTAGAGTGCTAGAGCGTGTCAAAGGCCTTTAAGATGTCCAACGCAACCGCCCTCCACTCTTCGAAGTTATGAGGACACTGACGTTCAGTAAAGAACGCCATTAAATTTCAAATTGAATATTCGAACCGGAAGCCATATTTCCGATCGTGAATCAAGTGGAATGTCTCGAGGGATCACTGCCTCGGGTCATTTGGGCTTCCGCCCAGATGGCTGGAGATCATGCGGGGGATCTATGAGGGCTCTGCTATTCTGATGAAGCATCAAGGGCAGATTTAGTTTCCCGTCCCGTTTCGTTGAGGTATCAGACAGGGCTGTCCTTTGTCAGGTATACTTTACGACTTTGCCCTGGAACCATTGTTAGTAAATCTTCGTCGGTCGTTACGAAAATATTCAGTTCACCTCCCGTATACTAGTTGGAGGCCTCTCATGCTGGCGTATGCGGACGACCTGGCTATTTTCGTAACGCGTGACGGGGCTTTTCCATCAGCTCGTGTTGTTCTTCAGCAGTACGAGCGATGCGCGGGTGCAAAGGTCAATCTGAATAAGAGCCAAGGCCTGTGGTGTGGTGGGTGGCGAGATCGTACTGATACCCCACTCAACATACAGCGAACTAATACCTGCCTCAGGTATTTGGGGGTGTATATCGGGCGCGAGACCAAATCACGTAATTGCCAGGCAGCTCTGGATAAACTTTCTAATGCCGTTGCTTCTTGGCGATCATGGTTGTTCTCCCTGTCGTTGAAGGGATTGACGGTCGTGGTAAATTGCCTGAGTACCTCGTCCATCTTGCATCTACATCTACTGAAGGCCGAGTGCTTTGAAGAGGGCTTTATTAAACTCCTTCATGCAAAAGCAGTTGATGCATTCTGGATGGGAGGAAGGCGATGGGTCGCTGAAAGCACGATCTGCATGCCAGTCAGAATGGGCCTGCGATTTCGCGGGTATGGGTTGATGCGCTGGGGGGTCCCGGCGTAGGGGAGCACTACTACCTGCTCTCCGTCCGACCGCCCTTTTCTCATGTCTGGTCCCAGTGTACGATTCAGTGGAATGAAATTAGGTACGAGCAGTTTGCGAACCGCCACACATACCGTTCATCACACTAGCAACACAGACACTCCGTGATATCTATTTGGACATGCGACCTCCGGAACGGTCTGGTTAGATGGCGTGCTTACCTCGGGGTGGTTTTGGACGTGATTGCGGGGATAACTAGCAGACTAATCTGCAGTTATTCATCAAATTAAAAATACTCTGATGTGGCATTCAAACTGTCAACAAATTATTCGTCCATTTAGGCTTTTTTCACCTTTGGTCTTTTAAATTGTGTTCATGGTAATTGTTCCATTTAGAATCTTCTATATATATTTTTGTGTGTCTGTTTATCTTACTTTTATATCAGTTTTGTGCCATTTTTTGATAGGTCTTTGTGTCTTTTCTATATGTAATGTTTTTATGTGCCTTTTGCTGTTCTTTTTATGTCTTTTATATGCATTGTTTTGAGTCTATATTTATATCTAATTTGATAGGGCAGCTAGTGCCGCGTTTTTGAGTCTTGTCTTTTATAATGTTTAGAAAATAAAAGAGCCTATATACATAAAAAAATTATTATTATAGAAATATTGTTCACGGAGTTTTACATTTTCAAAAATAGTAGCAAAATGACTACATAATTAATACAGATAAATAAAAAACAGTACTTCAAAATGCATCGGAAAATTTTCTTTTTCAGAAATTAGTAATTAAAATTTCTGTCGGAAGCAGGCATGTGTGAAAACGACTTTTACTACTTTTTTAATATCCCAGTAGATTAGAAATTCTGGTTCATAGTGTCTGAATATATTAACCTTTTGTCGCAGAAATGGACAACACATGAAAAACAGCCGAAATGTTCCTAAGATTACATAATAAAATTAATCTTGTTCCACAAAACATCATATAGAATAAAATAGGTACACAAACGATATAGAAGGAAAAATATACAGTTTGTGATCAAGAACTGCCCAATTTTAACAAGCTTAGCTACTAAAGCCAGTACTAGATATATGAAAAGAATTCTGTCCAGAAATTAGGTGCTTCATTTCTAATTAAACACTAGGCAACAAATAAATAACTAAACTGTTATTGACAACCTCGAATTCCCTATCACCCTTTGAATATTGGTCCCTCGAACCGGATCAAACAGATCTCAAACAATTCCAAACAACTTCGGCGAGTAAACTATACTTCAAATGAACCATACAACCTCTGCACATTTTCTTTGATAAGTAATAGATTTTAAAGAACTATATCTATTATAAAGGCTGTGTATGTCTGAACAAAGGTGGTAAGAATTTTACGTTTGCCGCCATTGAAATTGTGAGGTGAATTGTGAAAACGGCGAATATAAAAGCGATAAAACCGAGGACGGAAAATATATTAGTAGCAGTCAAATTCACCAGGGCTAAGGCCCTAACTCAGATTTCTGCTGTGCCGAATGCAATGGTAAGATGTTTAGAAATGTGATAATTAGTATTTTGCGTAACTTTCCCAAGCGACTAATATCAAACCGACTAATATCGGGCCGCAAGAGCCTCTGCAAAGACATTCCCGTCAATCTGATGAGACATTCACTTGAAGTAAAATAAATTCTAGTAATCAAGTCATTTATTTTACTGCACATCCGGTAAAATGTTAAAAATCTGAAGTGAAATACTTTATTCAAAATTCGCCCTGCATTCGATTATGTTTTTATTATGCAATGTCCCAGCAGTCCATGCATTTTTTTAATCGCCATAAACGAATCGCGCAATGCCGAACTTGTGCCGACGATACAGCGGGATGTTGTTAAAGAAACTCGATCTATAGCGTACTTTAGTAAAAAAAAACACAAGTACATCGCATCCTGCATTGAATATGCATACCACAAGGAAATCCCGAAGGTGAGCTAAATTGCATCTTGAAAATGCCTATTCCCTTTCACACATTACATATGGGCCACTTAGGTCCATTTTCCCAGGATACACGCACGTTATAGGTATTATCGATGGATTTATGAAATACGTCATATTTAATGCGGCACAAAATATATTGGCGCAACCAGTAAATTGAGAAGTCTCCAGATATTTTGGATCACCAAGATCGATGATCATACCAAAACCAGACGGCTGCGGGATCGGTTATCTCCAAAACGAAAAGGGATAGGAGAATACATGCCCCATACCAAATTAAAGGGATATCTATGGGGCTTCCAAATTATGTAAGAAAAGTGCGTGTTAACTATAGCTTTTTTCGAGAAATTTGCGTATTTATATGAAAAAAGGGTAAAAAATTCCAAAATTTTGAATTAGAAAATTCGTAGCTCCTAAACGAAGAGGGGTATGAGGGTAGGCAAGCAATCATTCAAAAGCCACTAGTGTTCCTTACGATTTGACACTAAACTTGTATACATATCGTGTGTAGTATAAGTTATACGACCTTCATGGTAAAAAACGATCCAAAAAACCTTCAAGTACCATTATCTCGCAAAATAACCGTTAGCCTACCACTCGAGACTCCATCAATCACTTTAACTGGGAAATCCTGTATATACCATTTCAAAGCTTAATCTTCACCTGCCCATTAATTTTGATATATTTTCAAATATAAAATCGAATGGTCCATTCCAGCTATCTACTTGTCCAAATCAAATGTTGGCCTGTTCAAATCTAAATGTCGAACACAATAACTAGCTTTGCTATTTTAATATTTTAAAACAAAAAATGGCTTCCAAACATAGCTATTTGTGGACAGATCGACATTTAATGTGGACAGGCCGAAGTTTGATTTGGACAGTACGACTTTAAATTTGGAAGGGAATTTCTCAAAATTAATGGACAGTTTGACATTTTATTCGGAAATGGCATAAATATATGCGGCTAATTCAATGAACCCGAGTTATGTCATGCCAATTTAATGGATGCCAGTTGAAACTTATCTGGCGTTTACAAGAACCTCGTACTAGAAAACTTTAGTAAAACAAGCCTGGAGGATTGGCGCTTTGCCCGTTTTAATATATGTGCTGAAAACAACTGAAGCGAAAGTCATTTTGTTTATGTGGTCTGGATTCTTCGAATTTATATTTCCTATGTGGATCCTACGACTACGAATTTACGTGGATCTTTCAGCATTATTTTGAAAATAATAGCGCTAGTAAATAGTAACAGTTGCTAATATAAGGTTAAATTGTACATGTAAATGTCTGCGGTCAATAATGTATGAGTGTAAAGTGTAGGTATATTTTCCTTAATCAAACCCAGAAAATTAAAAATTTGATATTTAATGAATATGACAATGTAGAATATCATTTGAAGAAAAAAATTAAAATTATGCCACATCTGTACCATAAATTGCGACAAAAGGCTATTTTTCAGAAAACGTGTAAAAAGCTGGGTGCTGTAAGTAAAATACAATAAATATAAAACAAATAATACATATACTATCGAATTGCAATTATTTAGTAAAAACTGAAATATAAGAAATATTGAGGATCAACAAAAATATCGCTTTTAAGCAGACACTACGAGTAATTTCAATTAAATGCACCTGGCTAAGGTGTTAATATTTAATGTAATGTAACCAACACTCTTTAGACACCAAGTATTACATATAAATATTTCAATAATGACAAATAACTTTGTAATTTAATTTGTATTGTGTGTTTTTTAATTTCTAATTTTTGTTATCAGTTCAGTGTTGAATTTGTTAGAAACTTTAAAAACGCTATTCATAATTAATAAATTCTTTGTCATTCACAATTATTAATGTTTTATTTATTTATTTATTATTTGTTTGTTTTTTGCTTTTTTTATCCACTTTATATCAAATAAATGTATCCCTTTTACTTGCGTACTTGTGTCACTCTAATTCTACCATCATCTAATCCTACACTTTTGTCGTATATAAATTTGGATATAAAAATATTTTATTACATTTCTCCTCTAGTTTACATATAAAACAATCTACTGTAATTTATTTATGAATTTTATTAAAAAAGAATTGTAACACTACAAACAGCATTTTATTGTTTTTGATAAAAGTTTTTTTTATTGAAAAAATTTTCTCATGTGCACACTAAAATCATTCTTATTCGGGTTTGTTTTCTTGAATTCTACTTAATTGATACACCTTTTGTATTGTAAACTTATTCGGTATATTTATTTACATTAGTCATACTATATACATGTCTAATTGGTTGACTCTATCTATTTTTGTTTGAAATTGTGTTGACCTATATACAATTAAATTGGTCAGAACGTTTTGAATGTTTTAAAACTGTAAATAATAGTCCGGACAAAACCCCCCTTCATTTTAACTCTACGTTGAAAGTCTGTGCAATTATTGATAATACTCTTAAAATTTCAGTAGAACGTTTGAAAGAGAGAATTTTCGAAATTTTGCCTAAAATAAGTGAACCGAAAAATTCAAAAGGAAACTTTTGGACGGTATTAATGCTTGGCTTCTGCATATCTGAAGCTATATAGCCAACGCTAAAAAGTTACTTAAGGAGCTTTTAGAAAATGATTGTTTTTTTATTTATTTTCATTTTAGAAAATCATGATAGCTACTTGGTGCGGTATCAATGGTGGGAAGAGTGCTGAAGCTCATTTGTTGCAAAAAATTTATTACTAAACTTTGGTCTTTGGATATTTTTCCAGCTAAAAAAATGCATAAAAATTTCTATTAAAAGCTAAATTTACTCTACATGGCATAATTGAAGTAAGAGAATACTAATGGAGAGTTTTGAATAAATACTTTTGTCATTTTACGAATATTCACCATAAAATTTTCATTGAGTATTGTTAGAAGCTTCGACAACTTTAACACGCAAAGCATATTTTTTTATATAATTAACAATGTAGCATTTTTTGGAAATCCTCAGTGCAGTTTAACACAAATAATTACAAAATATATAATAATATGCCCACTACTATTTTTACTAAGTCACACTGTGGATAAATGGGAAAGGAGACAACTTTTCTACAGTGGTAACTTACGATTACTTGTTTGAAGTGTGCCACCAATCAAATGTGTGTTTTTTATTTTTATAATGAGCTTATTGTGTCCTCGGTTTTTTTTTCATGCGACGTTTATAACTTTACAAAGTTGGATTTGGATTTTGTTCCGATTTTCATGATTAGATAGGCTGATTCACGAGGAAGGTTTAGATATATATAATTGAATGTTATATCTTTAGTACAAAAATTCACCGCTAGAGGTAAATGTGTTTTTTTCATTGGAGGGGGTAAGATGGGTATCGTTGGAAAGATGATGAAGGGAGAAATAATATTTGTTCGGGGACTATAGTTCTAAAATGTACCACGACGGCGCAAGAGTCATTTGAAAGTGAATTGTCAAAAAATTGTTTTTCCAATAACTTTTTTTAATTGCTGAGGTATTTAAATGTAAGTTGTTATCATAATAGGAGTTGTGTGTACAAATAAGTCTGTGTACAACAAATTTCGAATTTTCGAATATTTTTGAAAAAATGAGAAGTGCTCGAAAATGATACCTTTATATTTGACCGTTAATAACTTTTGAACGGCAAACTGTAGAGGGGTGTGTGACATACTGGAATTAGATATTTATGTAGCCTATTGGAATCTGTAATTGTGAATCTCTTCATTATTTTTGTTAATGTGGAGATGTGCACCCCGTTATTGATTTTGGCCATAATAGTTAAAGTTAAGTACAAACATATTGTAATTTATTTTGTTATTTCTTCTATCATGGACTATTCCTTCCTTCCACATATTTTAAAACGTCAGTGCGCGCGGATTTGCAAATCTCCGAATATTTATGTTTTAAATAAAAAATGGGAGATCACAATGACAAAATCCTCTACGACAGATTTTGCCATGGGGGATTTAGTCATTGGGAGATTTTGTTATGGGGGATTTTGTCGTGGGGAAATCTGCAATGGGAGATATCGTGCCCAATCGATCTCCAATCGATCCAAATTTCCAATCGATCTCTACTCGAATGCAGAGCTGCCGTTATTACTCCATTCGGAGTATTTTTGCTCCGCTCATGTCCATCGTACTCCGGTACTACTCCTTTAAAAAATGTACTCCGTTATTGCCGCTGTAATGTGATTAACGTACAAGTACTTTCAAATTAGAACAAAAAAATAAATCACATCTAGTCCATTTTTAAAGGCCGTTCCACAAATATTTGTTATACATATCATAAACAGTGTGGGCGTTGAATACCAGCGAAGTAAGAAGAAGGCAGGCTTTTTCATGTCCATCAGCCCATCTGAAAAAATTCTTTCCAAGTCATATTTATTATTCATTTTAGTATGAAGAGGTAAGTGCAATTGTTCTATTCTGCAGAAAAGTGAAAACAGGTATTGTTTGTGGCCAGATTTTACAATAAGAAGGAACTACTTCTAGTTTTGTGACTTGCGACAGTATACTTCTGATGAGGAGCTATTTTGTTTCTAGAAGCCTTATGGAAATATTGTGACAAGTAACGAGGTTTTTCGTACCAATTATTAGAAAATAACTAAACGAAAGAATACTAAACCGACAATCAAGGTTTAATCCTAGAGGTTTGAAGAATAGTTTCAACGATTTTCGTTAGTTAAAATTGAAAATTGGATACTTTAATCCTTTATTTTTTTCTACCCCACAGCACAACAAGCAGCAAATTTTCAAAAGAAAAAAAACTAAAAAACGTTAAGTAATTTTAAAGCAAAGCTTGAAGTAATAATAATAATTGGAACAAAAGGAAAATTAAAGAAAACCAAACAAAAAGTTATTGCTGAATTTTTATTTATGCGATTATTGTTTTCACACCTTCAGTACTAATTGTAAAATCACACTACATACAAACAAAAGATTAACAATAAACATGAGGAGAATAAGATTATAATACATCATACTTAACTAAATATACAAATGTTTTAATAAATGAAATTATACTTTTGCATAAATTTAGTAAACAAGTCATAAAATTGTAGCAAAGCATTTATAATTATAGAAGCGTTTGGCCCAACTTATTATAAGTGTCACTTCAGAAATTATTTCTGACTAAAGTTGAATAAGTTGCCCTATTTAACATAATTATTTAAGGGCCAAGACAAACCCCGGCACAACTCTTTCTTTGTTCCTGTTTATTTCAAGCATGTTATCGTCTTAGTAGTAGTCAACATTTTATAATTAAAAGCTACGAGATATCGAATATCTACTAATTAACATTTTAAGTGTAAATACTAAATTTTGCATGGAATTCTAATATATTGTGAGGTATATCGGATATTAGGAAAGCCTTTCTTTATACAAGAACGAAGGTCCCAAACACTTTTGTACAAAAAATCACCAATTTGCACAGTAAGGATGTTTCATTCCTACCAAAATGAAACAATCACCTTCAAACACCTAATCAGCAAAAATTAATTTCTAATGACAAGAAATTAAAACAACTTTTTATTCCTGTTTTATGGTATTGCGTTCATCTCAGTGATAGCCCTTTTTTAACCCTGCTAACATATACATCTCATTCAGATTGACAGATTTTTTTTATTAGCCCAAGATAAACATGAACTTCAAAGTTCTGCGATCCCGTTATTGAGACCAAAAAAAAACATAAAACATACATATGACAACTCAACATATTCTGTTAAATTAAATTGAAACCCTGGTCATATTCGAACATTTGCAAATAATTAACTATTTATTCTAGATTCTACAAGGGTTTATCAAAAGGAAAGTTACAGTTTTGAGCAACGGATTAACATTGCGTTAAGTTCCTCGTCAAACTGGGATGAAGCCTATCTACCGTCCTCGAATCCTTAACCTGTCTATGGGAACAATGCTTTAAAAAAAGTCCGCAATTTATGAGTGGATCGAGCGATTCAAGGAGGGCATGGAGAGCGTTAAAAATGGCGATCGAGAGGAAAGACCGCTCAGTTAACGATGATGCCGCCGCTCGCGTACGAGCTCTGATACAGAAGAATAGAAGTGTTTCAATCCATGAAATTGCTGAAGGAATTGACGTTTCATGGGGGTTAGATCAATCAATTGTAACTAATCATTTACAATTGTCGAAGCTTACCGTCCATTGCGTACCTAAAGCGTTGTACGAGGTTCACAAACTTGAAAAAGCGGACGCCTTGTTAGCCATTTTAAACAAGATCCAGATATATCTGAATCTGAATTTATTAGCATAACCACGAAAGTAAAATGCAGTCCAAGAAATCTTTAGGACCCAACGAATTTAAAATCGCCCGCTCTGTCCACAAAGTTATGCAGCTGCCTTCTATTTTGAGGTTGCATTCAAAAAATTTAATGCGGAATTGATAAAGA